>JPFL01000295.1:10261-74444 GCA_000733385.1 Paramecium biaurelia
ACTTTCAAAGAATAACATAGCATGTCTTTTATTTCTATTTGCTACATGTAATTCTTTCTAATATAAATCAGCTACTTCTTTGTGCCATTCATTTTATAAATGATTTTTCACTTCCTAAATTCTATCTTATTAAACTTTAGTAAAATAATTAATATTCATAGGTTAATCCTTAGCAGATGATAAAACTAAGAAATTCATTTTTGAATATTTAGCATACCAACTCTTTAATAATTAAAGTGTTGTTTAACTATTAATAACCAAATTCTACACCATAGCATCTCTAGCTTCATTCACTTTCTTTTTCCATTCTTCACTAGGTTCTATTCCTTTATAAACAGCTGATCCATATTCTGGAATTTCATCAATGATTTCTACAATTCCTACTCTTAATCTTTCCTCTTCATCTTTTAATACATAATCCAAAATAGACTTTTTCATACTCTAATTATAATCATGTGTTATTTCATTCATCATTTCTTCTACATATTTTTAACTCAATTAATCTCCTAACTTCTTTAAATCTCTTGGCAATAATTCTATAATGTCTTGTACCCATTATTATTTGATCTCAGCTATAAATTCTTATGGTATTTCATTATTAATATAAGCTTAATATCTTGCATAACAATTATTTTTAGCTTCCAATTTCTCTTTCAATTCTTTTGTTCTTAATTTACCTGTAACATACAACAATTCTTCTTCCAAACTTGCAGGCTTTTATAATAATTCAGGATTTGCAGTAAAATTTACTTTTGATTCAAATGCCTTTAATATTCTTACTCCTTTTGATTCACTATCAAAATAAAATCTTTTTGCTCCAGGATTATAATTAGATGCTATTCTACCTACTACACTACTATTATATTTCATTCCTGAAATAGGGGCTGCTAATGTTCTAGCAAACTTATCTAATATAGGTGGAAAACGAATCTTTGCATTTTATGGTTTGATAAATTATTAAGTCATCAAAGCTGAAGGATTTTCAACCAATTTAGAAAAATCTTAGTTCTTAGCTAAAGGATCAGTACCTGCTCCTAACATTTCAGGCATTATTGGAATACTAATAAAAAAATAAAATAATTAATTACTGTTCTAATTTTCCTATTCTTCTAGTTGGAGTTTACATCATCTTTTATTAAGAATTTTCACTAAAAATTTCAAAGGCTGCCTTTTTTGATTATATTAATTAACTCTATTCTATTGATTATTACATAACTATGAATTAATTTAAAATTATTTACTTTCCTATTGTTATTATTGGATTTAATTTTTAATCATTTAGAAATTTGTTATTGGTCCTTTTGTTTATAAGGCTATGGCATGTTTTGATTATTCAATTAAATTTCTAACAGTCTTTTTGGTTTATGATCCTTATTTGATTTATGATTAAACTTTAGATTTTAAAAGTGGTTCAAATGTAAATGTAGAATCAAACCTTAAAAATTTTCCAAAATATCCTAAATCAACCTCAACTTATGTTTTCGTTTTTATTTTTTAAATTAAAGATTAGAATACTCCCTCCACAATTGCTTAAATCAAGGATCTGTCAACTCCCATTTATTTTGTAGACACAAGTGATTTATCATTTACTTTTTGAGTCTGTTATACTTAAGTCTCTATTCCACCACATAATTTAGCAATTTAATGATAACTGATTTTGATTGTTGGAGTTGGTGTTTCAATTTCTCCCTATTAATATTCAAATTTCAATATATACTCTATAGCGTAGATTTGAACTATTCAAAAAATTTTCATTTGGGTAAAAAAGAACACTCTTCTCTTTATCTAATGCTATCTCTTCTCCTTATATATGAGGCAACCTAAAAGCAAAATTCCCTAGATGATATATTATACATATTTTACCTAAATGAGGAATATTTATTGTTCTCTCTACATCAAAGTTCATTTTGCTCCATTTTATAAATGCATTCCAAATTTCTGCTACTTTATCTAATGGCTCACCGTTCAATCTTTTTTAGTTTAAAGAAATAATTACTCCAATTCTGTCAAAAGACGCTCTATGTTGTAATGCTCAATTTGCAATTCTGTCATTAAAACAGTTTTGCTTTTTTTAATAAAATTAATTAGGAATTACAAAGAAGAAATTCTTTATATATTAATCCATTATAGTTTTAAATATCAATAATTGTAGCATTTAACTTTAGATAATCGAAAATCAAATCTATTTTATATATATATATACATATATTTAATTAAATAAAACTAGATTAATATTAATGAGCAAACCTGGATTAGGACTTAATTCATTTCATTTAGTTTTCATAGAAAAATCATATGGTGATTTTGATGAAGGAAATTAAAAACTAATCTATTCTGATAAAACTATACTCTAAAATAATGTGAGATTTGATGAAGAAATCATAATTTGTTTTTTTCATTAAAAAGAAAAAGTTACTTAAATTGAAGACAATAAAAAGAAAACTATAAAAGAATGCTTAAAATGACTAAAATCTAAATGATGACATTATATTATTCTTTATATTCTGTTCTTACTTTAAGCACTTTTATTAACAAAAAAACATATGTAAATTAAATACATTTTAAACTTTAAAAAATATCACAATTACAAAATCTTTATCTTCTATTGATCACTCATTTATAGCCATTACCAAGCTTTGATTCTAATGTTTTTTAAATCATATTTTTTTGTGGCTCCTTCTAAAATCCATTCATTTATATAATGGAACCCTGTATATTATTACTAGATAACAATTAACTCATTACCATATCATTAGTCACATATATAGAGTTATCTACTGAAATAATCATTTTTTTTGTTTCAATATAAAAATCTACATATTATGAGTCAAAATAATAATGCATTTTGTACTCTATTTTATTTTTATCAAGAAATTTCATCAACGAACGGAATTACTAAGTAGATTTCTGATTTGAAATAATGTTATTTTTTATTAAACTCTTACTATTCTCAACTATTTATTTAGCCTATTCTTATTATAACTGATTCAATTCTTTTAATATAAAAAATAAAAATTTACATAAATCTAAATATCCACTGAACTCTACAATATTGTAAATATCCATAAATTGACGAAAAATTATGGGCAGTTTTCTAATCTTATCCGAATAAGCAAACTAAGATACACTACATAATGTTATATTATATTCTTACTTCTTCATAAGGTGCATTATGAGTTCCTCATATTTCACAAATATGTTCTGATTCAACTCTTTCATAAAATAATAAAAATTTGTTAATATACTCCAAAGGGTTTGAACACTTATAATATCACTATTTAGATTTTTCAATTCTTATTGAGTATGCTCCAATATGTTTATAACTAATTCCTAATTAAAATACCCAAGCTTAGCAAAGGCATTCATAACATCTAACAACTCAATTCTTGAATATTATTTAGAATTGTTTATTATTATGTTACTGAGATTATCATAAAGTGGCTTAGCATAGAGTTTTAATTCAGCAAATTTCTAAATAATTTAAACTATTTAAGTAGATTTTAAATTATGATCCTGCTCTTAGATTTAGTCTATCAAATAATTGAATGTATCTTTATTAGATAATTTTAATTTCTTTGCAAATTCTAAATAATCTAAACATGCTTAAATATGGGGAATTTCTTAATTTCTTACTTATTTACATTTTGAAAACATTTACTAAAATAAATTGTCATATTTTTAGATGAATTGATACTTATTCTCACATTAATTAATAATCCTTATTACAGCTCTTAATCCTGGTCTCATACTCTTCATATTTAAAGATTCATTTATGTTTTAAAAATGCAATTTGATAAAATCAGACAATCCATCATTTTCTTATTTTTATTCATTAATCCTCCAAGCATCATAATCTAGTAATGTCATCAATCCATCATAATATAATTCTTTGCTATTTAAGGAAAAATTGAATTATATCAATTCCATCTTTAATTAATTTATCATATCTTCTAAAGAATCTTTCTAAATTTCACAATTTAACTTTTCTTTATATTTTAATAAATAAAGTAATATTTTAGTCTTAATTTAAATATAAATATATTTATCCATTTTGAAATTTAAAATCTAAATCAAAAATGAACTAATAATTTATAAATTATCAAATTAATCTGGATTCAAATCAGTTATTATGGAAGCAATTTAAACATTTTCTAGATCATTGAAATCATCCATTTATTAACATAAATGATGACATATATTAAATATTAAATTAGTTTTGACATCTAAATTAAATAGAGATTTATGAAATCGAATAAATAAGTGCAAATCCACTTCTAAATTCACTTAATGTTATAAAATTTATATAGATATAAAGTTTAGTAATTCTCTTATAGGTTACATAACTGTACCTCTTGATGTATATAATGCATATATTGGAGTATATAATACAATTTTAAAGATTAAGTTTAATATTAAATTAACATTAAATGTTCCATCAATAATACTCTTATTTGCAATATTGAAAAGCCATTTAGATATTTATTTAACTAACTTATCATTTAAATAATCAATATTTGAAATATTATTTATTATACTTTATAATTAATCAAGTGAAGGTGCCATCATTTCACTTTTTGTTTTTAATTCATAATTAAAATGATTCTAACTATTTAACCTTAAAAGAAAGTGAATATAATCTTTTTCAGGTAATTCGTCTAATTTAATTTCCTTATTAATAAACTCATAAAAAGGATCTCCAGGATATGGTTCTAATGTTAATATATAATGGCTTATTGATAATTTACTCTTGTCTTCAAGTTACTGTAATCTTGTCATCAATTATTCTGTAGATGCTCTAATATTATCTTATTATTCTACAGATGGTAAATTATTAACATATCTATGACAATAATAGGCTTAATCAATTAATCTAGGAAGATGATCATTAGTAATTTTTATTTAATCCAAGTATTATGAAATTTTATTTTATTTAATGATGACTCTAAGAAATTCTATTTTTTGTTTTGAATTTATATTTAATGCCTTATTTAATCTAATTATAATAGAATCAATAATTGATGTATTTTATTAACCAAATTCTATATCAAGAAATTTTAATAATAGATTATTTTCAATCACTTCATCAAATTTGATATTATTCAAAATTTATTACATTTTTTCATCTTTAGGTCTATTAAAAGATTTCTATTCTTTTAGATTGATGTAAAGTCTTAATTTATTTTGACTATTCAAAGAATCTATTTCAATTGAATTATATATTATTTCAAAAAGAGTATTTGGAAATGTATCAGTTAAACTTGGATAGGATTACATTAATTTTAATTTAGAATGTAAATTAATCTTTCCTAAATTTTCAACAAAAAGTTCAGCTAATTTGTATAATAATTAAGGAAATTATTTATTTGATGTACTCTAATGTAATTTCAATTTGGCTAATTAATTAAAGACAGCTATTTATTATTATATTGTCATATCATCAATCATATTCATTAAATTTTTACTAGCTTTTAATGCTAAATCTGAATGAGTAATTGTTTTTAATTGAATTGATTCTATGTAACATGCTCTAATGATTGAACAAAGTCCAACTATATTAAATTCAAATTTTTTTAATTATTATTTTAAGATTTTACTAATATGAAACATTTTCCAACCTTACTTTGAATAAAAATAAAATATATGTGGCAATTATTTGGAATTATAATTTTGTAAATTCTACTCTATATGTTTCTTGATTTAAACATTATATTATTTATTTTACAGTTTTTATAATAATACAATTACAGTAATGGTTTAAGATGGTTTCAATGTTTCAAAATTAGGTAAGACATTTTCTTATATGAATTGATGAAGATGTTCATTTTATATTTCTGGGTTTCTTTTCATAATAGCACAAATTTGAAATAAAGGAAAATGAATCTATTAATGAGTTAAATTGTTTTCTTAATAAACTTTGATGACTTCTTCTATTGTTTAAGCTTTAGCAAAAAATTAGAATATTTCTTCATTGACAAAAGCTGCTGTGAATTCATAATCATCTTCATCATCACTAATGAATTGATATTCTTTTTAAATGAAGGGTTATGAAAAGCATGCTATACTTTTATTTAAATACCTTAATGAGAGTTTGCTTAAGTTTAGAATTTTAAGCATAATTAAAAAATTTATAAAAAATTGATTATTTTGAACAGGGAAGTCTTTAAAATTGAAAAACATTCTACAATTAAAAAAAAGAATGAATTTAAATGATTGATATATTATGTTTTTTTATGCAATTTGAATGATATAAAAATATTATAAAAAAAAATGAATAACTAATCTGTTAATGTGCAATATAATGATTAGATAAAAATGAAGGTATCAGAAGTATTTCAAACTCATTACATTAATACTCAAACCTCAAAACAAGAATAGAGTATTGTAATTTGCTTAATAATTTTTGGTAACATTATTTGGAACTTGATTGCAAATTTTAAAAATACTGATTTAAGTCATTATCGATATGAATTAACAATTAAAATTATAGAGTCTTTTTGGATTATATTTCATCATCTAAAGAAAAAGTAAACATTCATAAAATTTTAGAACTACTTAAACTCCAGAATCTCTTCTGAATTTAGGTTTAGTAATATTACTAATAAATAGTGTAATTATAACCTTAATTACAAATAAGTATTATCTATTTTATATATTTATAGTGTAGAATAAAGATCAGAATAAGTATTAGATCAATTTACTTTCTTTATATTAATTCATCAATATGTCTACAATCGATTTTCATTGAAATTACAAAATATTCATTAAGTCATTGGAATTAGTAGTGTTTTAATATTTTAGATCTGTTGGGGAGTACATTTTATTAGTACAATAAAAATGATAACAGTATAATCAGTTTTTATTTTATCAAAATAATTACGATAATAAAGATTATTGAATGAAACATCAAACAAAATAAAACAATTCAATTAAGAATTAGATGAGATGAAATAGTAATAATAATAATAGATTCATAAATATTAAGAAGAAATTGATTCAAAATCATAATTGTAATTATAATCTAGGGCAAATGACCTAGTAAATAAATTAAAATTAATAAAATTTAAATAATAATGTTCAATAAAAAATTAGATGTTAAAAAATGTTAGTTAATAATAAGAAAAATTATAATCAATGGTTTCAATAACTGAAGTATTTGGTAAAGATGAAGTTGATGAAGATACAAACTAAAATTATTAAACTCTTTCTCCAAAACTTGAAAATTTTAAAAGAAGAGTAAGTAGAACTTTATCTTAAAATTCAGATATTAAAGGTAAAAACATACCATTTGATCAATAATAATCTTACTCTGATCAAAATATTGTATAAGGAGATGATTTTATTAATATTGATGAAATTGATGACCTTTTAAATTTATTAACAGGTAAAAAAGACAATATTTGGTTACCAAAATTTTTAAGAAGTCATCGTTAATTAGATTGTTAAAATAGTAATTGTAGTATTTAATAGACATAAAAAGAAGATTAATTTAGTTAAGATGCCAAAAAGTAAATATTATAATTAATAATTTTAGATTCATTATTTCACATTACACTTAAAGAGAAGCTTCATTTTAATATATTGATGATATATCAGATGAGATAGATGACATTGCTTTAAAAACTCTAATAGATTTTAATATCAATTATTTACAACCAGATTATACTTTAAATAATTTAGATTAATCATAAAGAATGATGTTTATAGAAGGGTCAATAAATTTATTTAAGATTTTTAAAGTTATTTAAACATTGAAAATTACTAATCTAGAAACTCTTGGAGAATTTAGTGTCAAAATAGAATCTTTATATTAAAATAATTTCTATCATAATTCAATACATGCAATTGATGTTGCAAATTCAACAGCATTTTTCTTATAAAATGGATTATCAACTTTAATAGATGATTTTTAAGCTACTTGTTTATTAATTTCATCATTAGCACATGATATTGGACATCCAGGATTAAATAATGGATTTATGACTGCAAATAGATGTAGATTAGCCTTATTATTTAATGATTAAAGTGTTTTAGAGAATTATCATTCATTTCTATTGTTTTAGGTACTCACTTAAAGTAAATGCAATATCATTGAAAACTTAAGTTCTAATGAAATCAAAGGTTTTAGAAAATATTGTTTAAATCTAATTCTTGATACTGATCTAACAAGACATTTTTAATTGATGAACAAATTCTAAAATTATTTAAATGTAAATGAATCTCCTGCTATTGATTAACAATTAATAATGTCAATAGGAATTAAATGTGCAGGTAATTGTTGTTTCTTAAACTATTTCAGATGTTGGTCATGGAGCAAAAGAATTAAAATTGCATAAATTATGGAGTAGAAGAATTATTGAAGAATTCTTTTTGTAAGGAGATTTAGAAAATTACCTAAAAGTACCAATATCACCAATGTGTGATAGGAAATAAAATGTATCCAAATCTCAAGAAGGTTTTTTAAAGGCCATTGTTTTACCAATGTTTGAAGCATTCTCTACAATATTAAAGAAGTAATTACTTTTTTTATTAATAGTGAAAATATTTAAAAAATTTGTGTTGACTAAGTAAAATTAAATATAGAATATTGGTAATAGTAATAGACAGATGAAGAATTTATGGAGGAAACAACTTTTGACACTAATGCAGGATTGGAAACACTTCAAAAGTTCCTCCATGAACCTCTTCATATTGAGATTTGATTTTATATGTAATAGATAATATATAAATATTATTGTATAAAATATTTATCATTACTGTTAATTATACCTTATTCATGTATTTCAACAACAAATACATCATAAATGACATACTACTTCAATGAATCTATAAAATTTATACAATTAGACTATATATAGACTACAATAATATATGTATTTGATCTCATCCTCTTTTTATTTGCATTGTTGATATAAAAATGAAATCATTTATACAATGTAATCTATTTATCATATTATTGAATAACATTTTTCTATATTTTTCTTAAATGGATTTACTTTAGTAATTCATAATTCTTAAGCTATTCTTAGTATACTTTTTTATGTTCATATTCCATAAATATTAGTAGTGAAAACATAATATTGAATTTTAATAGATCAGAATAGCTATTTTCATGCTCAAAAAATATTAATTACTAAAAATAGAAACTTGTTATATGTAAATTAAATCTTCATACATATTAGAATTTCAGAAAGATATAGGATAGGTTAGCTAACATCTACTAAAATTAATTGTAATAATTAATAACAAAACTAGCATTTAAATATAATTTTAATAAAATAAGGTATTCAAAAGAAAAGGATTTAGAAATAACCCAATAGTTGCATCATTATCATTTTAAAGTTAATTAATGTAATTGAATTGTGACATATTTTTCAAAAAGTTAATTTAAAAATTAAAAATTGGTTATTGTATAAAAATAATCTTAAAAAGTCTCACATACATGAAGATATCATATTTTCAAATAGGTCTCTTACTATTAATCTCAGAAGTTAGCAAATATAATATCATTTAGTAATACTTTTTATTACATAGACAAAAGGAATAAACTAAATAACTTAAATTTTACATTTCAGCCTTTTGGTCTTAAAAAAAAATAAACTAAAATGTATCCAGTTCTTTTATTAAATACTTATTAGATTTAGGCATAATCACTTAAGAATATCTAATGCTGCATATATTAACTATACCTTTTCACTTTATTTGGATACAATAATTAGGTTTAAGATATATAAACTTCTCTTAGTTAAAATAGGATATTAGTTTATCTTTATTATGTCATTAGGTTTAATTTAGATTCTATTTTTTGGCATGCATGTTAAGTTTATCTTCTCGAATGCAATATGTATTACTCATTTAAAATGTAAATGATATATAAAAACATTAGTTGATATAAAAGGAAGATTCATTTGAATAAATAAATGATAGGCAAATGTTGCTGATGTCATTTGATGGAGGAATGATTTATTATTGTGATGATATTTTAGAATTTCAATATAATTAATTTAATTTGATGAAAATAGACATAACCATTCTAGTGATTCTGATATCTATAACTGTAAATAATAATTGTAAAAAGGTAGAATGAGTAACTTTAAGAATTTCTTACAGGTTGTTAAACTCTAGAGAGTCCTTGTACAAAAAAATGTGAAGATGGTTACTAGTTATGTGATAATAAAAACAATATACAATGTGAATATGGCTATTTTAAATTCAATATTAAGAATGAGAATTATTGTGTTAAATGGTATTGTATTTGATTGATATAAAAATAGTCCATTATCATTTATTGATCAAATGATTTACTTATGTATGGATTGCAGAGAAAATTCAGAGACTTGGTAAAATTCAAGATAATGCACTTATAATTACGTTATTACAGATGGAGATAAAGATGGTGCATTTCGTAAACTTTAAATAACTGATAACTAAATTTATAATATATTTGAAGTACCATCTTTAACAGAAGGAGGAAGGAAAAGTTTTGATACTGAATTATGTGGGGGATGCATTTAATATTGTGATGAAGGTAATTAAGGAGATGAAGGAAATGAAGGATGTAATATTCTATCGGCTCAAGATGATCTAATACATCTTGGTGTAGTTTGTGATGATGGTTATTACTTTGATAATGATCTCTGCACATCTTGTCCATTTGATAAATGTAAATCTTGTGATGCCATGAGTTGTTATGAATGCTTTGATGGTTATGCAATTAATTTCTTTAACACTTGTATTCCATGTTTTTAAGGGTGTACAAAATGTGAATATTATTATGATATTATATGCTTGGAATGCATTTAAGATAAAGATAATTATTTGGTATTGATGTAAGATGGACTTATGTGCTCATATTGTGATTATGCATGTATAAGATGTTAAGTCGAGTATGTGGATGGAGTAGAACAATAGAGATGTACTCAATGTGAACCAGGTTATATAGTACATAATCAAGGGTCATGGTGTGAATATCAAGAAATAAGTAATTGTGAAATAGGTTACTATGAGTATTCTAAAGTTGTTCCAAATAAATTATAAACATACAAATTAGGATTTGAGATAGTTGTAGATTATTCATCAATATAAAAATGCTATAAATGCAAATCAGGGTTTTAATTAGAAACAGATGGAAAGGTGTGTAATACCTATACAAATTCTGAATGTAATAGTTATGATGTTGGTAAAAGCTTATGTTTAGAATGCAAAAATAATAAGGTACTACAATATAAAAAGTAAGTTCCTTTATCCAATTCTTGTGTATAAGATTAAGATTGTGGGAAGAAAATTAAATATTGTTTATAATGCATTTCATACACTCCAAATACGATTGAATAATATTAATGCTTAAAATGTCAAAAAGGATATTATCCTGATATTTTTTCTAATCTATGTTTACAATGCCAATCTAGATGTGATGAATGTTGGCAATATACTAATAGTTATAATATTACTGCATATTTATAATTACAATTAGCTGCAATAGATTATGTTAAATTTTAAAATGATTTAGAATTGATTAAAAAAGAAAAACTCAATGATCCCCTATGTTCTACTTGTCAAGAGGGATTCAATTTATATAATAATTAATGTAAAGGTTGTACTGATAGTTGTGTCCCTGGTAAATTTACAGAAAAAGACTCTGAATGTTTGTATTTAGATGATACTGCTTATTGTGCAAAATGTCCTATTCCTTCAGTATAATAATCATTGGCTTCAGATAATAGCCAATGTAATGAATGTCCAAATAATTGTATTGCTTGTAGAGAAAGATCTTAGGATGAAATTACAAATGTCAATCCCTTTTTTAATCCAGATTTTGATTAATTAAATAAATACAGTAATTTTTGTTACAAGACAGTTGAACCAAAAGTTAATGAAAAGATTTATATAGACTCATTTTTGGGAGTTCCTATTACTTGTGTTAAGAATGAAAACTCAAAAGGATGTGAAAAAAAACTAGATACTACTGTTACTGTATACTGTGGAGATTATGTTGGAACTTTATAACCTGGTGAAATCAAATTAAAGGAAGTCTATAAAAAATAGAAAACTAAAATTGTTACTTTATTTCTTTAAGGTTTAGAAAATGCATAAAAATATAATGAATACAATATATAGACGGTCACACAAATAAATATCAATATTAATTTCATTGCTGATTATAATGGAGTTTGTATTTTTGACAAACCATTATAAATTAAATCAGGTTTTTAAAGGAATATATTTACTTTACAAAAATTGTCTATCATAATTAATGGTCAATCTTCTAATTTTAAATAAATAGGAAGAATGATACTCCAAGATTATTCTTCAGTAATAATTTAAAATGTCAACTTTAAAGAAAAATCATCTGGTGAATTTGGATTAGAAATTCTGGGTTAAAAGACAATGTTGACTATGATCAACTGTAAAATTTTTAAAGATAATGTTGCTAGTACTTTCAATATTGTATTATAAAATACTATATACCTTAAATTATAACAAGTAGAATTTGAAAAACTCAAAAATGAAGACTTTCTCAATCAGACTTCAACTAATTAATTTTCAGAATAAGGTTAATATATATTTGAAGATGTTCATATAAAAAATAGTGAAATTAATGATGTTCTCATTACTGTTAATGAATTAGGAATAAATAATACTTTGTAAATCAATTCCCTAAAGTTCTCAAATACAATCATTAGTAATACAGCCGTCTTTTCAGATTTATAAACAACTAGTTACAATGTTATTGTAGATAATCTTAAACTGATTAAATGTACAATCACCAATGGAAGTATCTTTAATTTTGCTACAGTTAAATCATTCCAAGCCAAAAATTTAGAAAGTGTGTTGACTTTATACTAATAAAAATCCAATTTTATTATAAGTACTACTTTTACAATTGAAAAATTATTTTGTTATCGATCTTTATTTGCTAATAATTCTGAACTTATAGTGTCAAATAGTCAAATTTATAACTAAGATTAGAGATCTAGTATATTATCATATACTTTCAAACTAATCACATTCAAAAAAAATATTTGTTAAAATATTAATTGTTTGATGGTTATCTCTACTCCACTAAATATTTATGGTATTAGTACCAACATTTAAATTGAAAATTTAATCATTGAAAATTTACAAATATCATCTATAAGTTAGATAAATATTGATTCTGTTTCATCAGCATTAGTCTCCTTATAAACTATTGGAAATATCACTATGAATGAAATAACACTTAAAAATGCATAAGGAATATCTTGCTTTTTTATTGGATAATCATAATCAATTAAAATTACGAATGTATACTATTTTCTTGAAATTTCAAATGAATTAGTTTATGAATATGATGAATCCATAATTGAAGAATTTGAAATTGATCCAAATCTAAATAATTATATTGTTGTTACTAATCCATTTAATAGTCTATTACCTAATTCTCTTGATTGTGCTGCTCGAAAATAAACGGCATTTTAATTTAATTCTTATCTTATTTATATTGAAGGATTTAAAGGAACAATATTTATGGAAAATATTGAAGTTTTTAATACACTATTCATAGATAGATCTGCTATTGTAATTAAATCTTATTAAAACTTATAATATATGTAGATGGAAACCATTTTGCTTTAGAATTTGTATTTTGATAATAATAGACTTGCTTCAACATTAAATGGAAAGGACATGAGTTTGATATCAATCGATTCATAATAAAGTTAAAACATTACAATAGTCAATGCATAATATAATTAGAATCATTTACATTAAATAACTGATTCATAAACTAGCCAAACTCCAGCTCTATTATTAGTTATTTCTCCAAATTCTTTACTTAATATAATTGATTCCTACTTCAATTACAATAGAATTTCAAAATCAACAAACGGTTTGATGTGGTTAAAAGTAGATTCATTTATTCTAATCAATTGTTATTTTTAAAAGACCAATATTTTAGATCTTTAATGGTTAGAGTATCTTGAAGAAGAGTAAATAACGACAAGAAATGATTAAACAACCACCATAAATCTAAGTAATATTGTTTTTATCATTTTTAGAACAATTTTTTTCAATTTAATCAAAAGGATCTAACTTTTATTTAATAAGTAAACTTGTATATATTGAAAATTTATAAATTTAAGAATCTTTTGGGTAAACTGCTGCTGGAATTTTCCTTGAATTAATGGATGCTGTTGTAATCATAAAACAATCATATTTTGAAAATATTTAAAGTAGTTTATAGTAAGTTGATAATACAGAAGGAGGATGTTTAACAATAAACTCAGATAGTTCTCAAATGTAATTAGAATTACATTCTGTAGTCATGAAAAATTGTACTGCTAGAGTTAGAGGAGGATGCATTCATTTATATCCTACAAAATTCAAATAAAGCATATTATTTAAAGATTCATAATTCTACTTATGCCAATCTTTGGGATATTCTTTTTTAAGTAATCCATTTTTAAAATCCACTGATAAACCATTAATTGAATTTTAGAATATTATTGTAGAAGATAATAATTACAATAACTTTATTTAAAATTTACCAGATATATCTTTGCTAGATTAATTATAATTAACTGAAAACTCTGGAATCTACTTTTAAAATACAGGAAAATTAATAATTCGAAATTCTGCCTTTACTAATTTAAAATATGTTAGTATTATTAAAGCAGAGGATATGACTGATATATTTATATCATAAAGTAAATTTACATAAAATACACTTTTTTTGATGCCACTCTTAGATCTATCAGTGACACCAGCTAATAAAAATCAAATCTAAATTATTGCAACTCAATTTGTTGATAATGAATCCACAGATATCAATCCAGTAGTAAATAAATGTGATGGATTCATGTAGAAAGAGTTGGGTTAATCATTAATTCAATAGACTTGTGATTAAATTATGTACTTAATCGACTTTTAGAATTATCTCAATTAAGATAAAATTATTTGGAATAGCGATGAACATCTGTATTATTATAATTATCTAACCGAATAAGAAAAGTATGATTCAGTCATTTCGTATGATTTTTATTTTGATGAAACTATTCAAGTTATTTAAAGATTCAATTCAACAAATAACAATTCATTGATAAATTGTATTCTTTAGAATATTCTGAAGTATTAAATTATAGTATCTATTTAGTTTGACTCTGGAGGTTGGATAAACTTTAAAAACTTCTATTATTTATATAAAAAGTTTATAAAGCAATTCCTACTTAACATTTGAAAAACTGACTATTGCCTCAAACAAATGTTTAAGATGTTTTGGGGGTTTAGTTCAAATACTAGGTGTAAATGTTGATAAACTAAAAGACACACATCTATTCTTAAGTTATATAAACTGCAAAGACAATAAAGTTGGTTATTATGGATGCTTATTAATTTAATAATCATAATTTATAAGTGATTTTGTACCAAATTAAAATTTGATAGATTTTAAAGATGCTTAATCTTTCAAAAGATTGTTGTAATTAAGTGAAAGTTATAGTGTTTCTATTAAATAATCAATTTTTTCATCAAATAGAGCTAGTGTTGGAACTGGTATTAGTATATTAGGTTTGGATGCTTTAGTAAAAGATTGTATATTTTCAGATAATCTTGCAAGTCTTGCTGGAGCAGGTGTTTATTATAAAAATTTTGATGGTGATTTAGATACTTCATTATATGTTTACAATCTAACATTTCAAAATAATAAAGCTTAAGTAGGAGCTGCATTTTATTTAATAAATAAGGAATTAGCAGATATAGATTCATTATTAATAAAATTTGAATATAATAATGCAACCATGCAAGCGAGTAATATTCAAGAAAACTCAAGAAGATAAACTATTTCAATGACTGAAGGTTCATATTGTAAAGTTGAGGTTTATCAAAATCTAAGTGGAGATTAGAATCTTGATGGAAATATAGACAGTGTTAATGAAAGATTAAGGGATAATGTGAGTTTAGATTATCACATGATTGGCAACTATCCTGAGAAGACTAATTTACTTATTTTACCTTCAGGATAATCTATTAATACATATGAATACTTTTTGGTAGAAACTTAAGAATACGTTCCATTTGAATGGATATTTAGAGTTATTAATTTGAATAGGTTTAATGAACCAATAGTAAATGATGAAGATGGAGATAAATGTCATATTTTTGGTAGAATATAATAATTTTAAAATTATTCTGATAGTAATTCCTTTACAAATAATTTTACAATTCCTAATGAGATGCTATTTAACAAGAATTTAAGAGGTTATGTTTTAGATGATATGTAATTAACTTTTGATCCATATTTCGATAACAATTTTTATTTAGAATTGAAAAGTAATATAATTATTTAATAAATTAGTTAAATGTGATAAAATGGCAATTCCTGTATATGCTGATCCTCCAGATTCTAGTCTTGTAGGATACAATATGGGTTATGAATTAATGTTGAATGTTAGAACATTTCCTTGTTAGAATGGAGAGGTCTATTAACTTGGTCGTTGTATACCATGCAGTCCAAAATTAAATTAATATTCTGTTATTATTGGAGATGTTTTATGTTCATAATTCAATTCTGATTATATGATAGCAATTAAACAATCATCAATATAGTTGAAACCTGGATATTGGAGACCTGATTTTAATAATGATGAATCTTAATTTTGTGAAAATCTAGATGTAAATTGTAATGGTGGTTGGGTTCCTGGTAATCCTTCTTGTTACACTGGACATATAGGAGCATTATGTGAATCATGTGATCTCTATCAGATATTTAATGATGAAAGATATACTTAAACTCAAGCTTATAAATGTGCAAGATGTGCACCAACTATGCAACTAAACTATGTAGTCTTAGTGGCTACATCATTTACATCCTTTATTTCAATGGTTTTAGCAGTAAAAGGTAGTTATCTTTCATCAATGTAATTTATTATTGAAGAAACTCTGGATAGTTGGGGAGTATTAATAAAGAGTTCTGAAAGTGATTTGGCTGTTTTAATGAAAGTTCTTACAAATTACTTTTAAATTATCTAATTTATTTCTTCATTTTAGATAGATATTCCTAGTTCTGTCAAATAAACAGCAAAAACAGGAGGTAACCCTACTGAAAGTACTACAACAGCTATGGATTGTCTTTATGTAACAATGTCAGATTTGGATGTATTATACTTTAGAATGGTTTGGTCATTCATCCAACCATCAATATATTTAGTTGGTTTTTATATTGTATATTTTATTGGAGTTATACTCAAAATGGTTCCTTACAAAATTAATATTATAACAACAGCCGTAATTTATTAATTCCTCTATTTATAACCATCTTATGTTGATGGATTTATTGTTCTAGCTTCTTCTAGAACTGTAAGTGGCTATCCATATGTGTAGAGAGATGTTGCATATAGATATGATAGTGATATGCATTAATATTATCTCCTGAGATTTATTTTGCCAATGTTAATTGTTTGGGTCCTATTCCTACCTTTATTGTTTATGTTTTTAGTATTCAAGAATAGAGCCACAATTGATACTAAGAAAACTAAATTAATATATGGATTCTTCTATTTAGAATATTAATTAAATAGTTATCTATGGGAATTTGTTAAATTATTCTAAAAAGAATTTATGGTCATTATTTTAGCTTATTTTGAAGATTAAGTTACTGTTAAGGGTTTATTATTAGTAGTAGTAATGTTTCTCTATGGATTCTATTAAATTCAAGTGTCTCCTTATAGTAATAACAGACTCAATATATTAGACAGATATTCAACTGTTGTTTTATCCATTTCATTAGCTCTGGGAGTCCTATTGAAATCATGTTAAGAATACGATTTTGGATATTTATTTATTATTGTTGGCATTATCTTAATCTTCATTAATATTCCATTCCTTTTGTCAATTATTTTTTGTATTTTTGAAGGATACATAATAAAATTATCCCCTATTCTGGATAAAATAAGGGATGTTCTTAATGAAAAATTCCCAGATTTAGGTTAAAGACATCCATGGCTAAGACATTACTTATACAATAAAGCGAAGATGGCAATCAAAGTTAAGGCATTTTGGGCTATCTTAAGGGTTGCTGTCAAAGATACCAATCAAATTTGTAAATAGCATGATATTCAGTTTAAAAAGGTTTTCCCACCTTATGCAACATCTAACGATGATGCTATTGAAGGCCTTGAGAATATTTCAATTAGAGATAAAGAAAAAATAAATGAGGATAAATAACCTTTAATTTAAGAATCCTCAAGTCCTATCAATCATGATGATTAATAAATATAACAGCTTAGTACTATAAGAATTGAAAATCTACATTCTAATGGTGTAATGTAAACAGGTTAATTTTTCACTTCTTCATTCATCACCAACTAAGCTTCATAACCTCTAGGTGTTACAGGCTAAGGTCTTGAATAATGGCCAGATTAGACTTAGTATTAAGGATTAATTGTTAATGGTAATAAATAAGGTAAAGGGATCTTAACTTGGCCATTAAAAGAGAATTAAAAGATACAAGAGTAATATGAAGGTGAATTTGATAATAATCTTTTTGATGGTTATGGAATATATAAATGGAGTGATGGAAAAGTATATGAAGGAAAATGGAAATAAGGTAAAAGACATGGATATGGAAAATATTAAGGAAATAATCAACAGTATGAAGGAGAATTTTAAAATGATTTGTATTAAGGATAGGGAACATTGACTATTGGAGATAAGATAATTTCAGGAGCATTTGTTAATGGCAAAATGAATGGAGAAATGGAAGTCATAATTGGCAGAAAGAAAAGAAGAGGAATTTGGAAGGATGGAACATTTTAAAATTGGATTAATTGATATTATCTAAATAAATAATTGAATCCTATAAATAATAATTTTTTTACAAATTAAATAGAAAATTCATTGGTGCATAACATTTTTAATGAATTTTAATACAAAAAATTATACTAATTAAAATAAATTGATGTCTATAAATTTAACTTAATCATTGTATCATAAGCCTTAATCAATCTTTCTTAATCTGGCTTCCAAATCATCAATAGCTTGAGTATTTGCATAATCATTATTATTTTTTTATTGCCCAAGAGGCTATTATGGTGGTGTTATATAAGGCTATTATTGTGATTAAGGAGGTTAAAATGTTTATGGAACTTTCATACTTTAACTTGCTAATATTTATGGACCTTAGCTTATAAATAATAAAGATACTTTAATTGATACAATTATATGGATTTGAAGATCCATTTATTTAACCATATCCTCCATTTTAAGCGTTACCTAACCCTCCAAAAGGTGGATTACCAAATTAATTATTTGGTTAATTATATTATCCTGTTTATGGAGCTTAATTACCACCTTAGGTTGTTCCAAAGCCACCTTAATTTTAAATTCCAAAGTTCCCTTATGTTCCAAAGCTGTTTGAAGATTGATTACCAAAACCTCCCTAAGGTGGATTACCAAATCCTCCTTAAGATTGATTACCAAATCCTCCTTAAGATGAATTACCAAAGCCTCCTTAAGGTGGATTGCCAAAGCCTCCTTAAGATGAATTACCAAAGCCTGCTTAAGGTGGATTTCCAAAGCCTCCTTAAGATGAATTACCAAAACCTCCTTAAGGTGGATTACCAAAACCTCCTTAAGGGGGATTACCAAAACCTCCCATTCCAAAATCCCCATATCCTTTGGATCCTGGTTGTGAAAATTATTCTGGATGAGATCCAAAAGGTACTCCAAAACCTTGATTAGGAGGGGGCATAAATTATTGTTGTCCAAATGGTTACTAATCTATTAACATACCTCCTTAAGCAGGTTATTAAAATTTGGAGCTAAATTAATGTCCTGAAGCATTAAGTTGCTCTTCACTGAATCCATATTTTTCTGCAAATTTTAATGCAAACTCATTTACTTCGTATGCATCAGGAAGAGGAGTTTTATAGAGTTTTTTTAAATTTTGATCTACATTTATTAATTTATTAGTGTCATTGAAACCAGGTCCAAAATAGAATATCATGAGATCTTTAAATTCCATTACTTATTCTAAGTTTAAATTATCTGCTGCAAAGACGATTGTTTCAATGTAAGGCATAATGTCAGCTATTTTAGATGGATCTCCTCCACATTTAAAGATTCTTATTGATTAATCTTTAACTACTTCACAGTATCTAAATTAATTTGAGATTAGTATACCTTATTACAATGTTACATGTCTCTAAGAATCGAACATCTAGTACTAATTGTTGGAACTTTTGATATTCCTCTACCATAACTCTAGTAGGATTGCGCAACATCTCATTTAAAGCCTTTTCTTTCATTAATGCTTAATTGGTTCTTCTATCTCGATTCAATTCCACATAGCCTTTAACCTCAATTTAAAAAATAAAATATACTTTTAAACAAGCAACTTCAATTTAAAATTGACTTATCTATTTATTTTATGGTGCTTTTTATTATTGAGTTCCCATTAATATAGATTTATTTTATTTTGTATAAAATATTTAATATTATCATTTAATAATTCAATTATTTAATTAAAACAGTATATTTGCCATAATATTAAAATGTATAATAATATATAACAATTAGGAAGTTCCTTACTGAAAAAGAAAAGTAATTATAGCTTTGATTTTAGTGGTAAATAGAAGAATAAGAAAATTTTGAATCAAAAATAAGAGTCAGAAACAAAGCGAGAAGAAATCATATATCATGTATATATATGTCATTGAAATATAGAATCTTTATTTTCCTTATAATAAAGTCCATTGTGATAATTGTGAAAAAGATATTACTAAATAAGCAAGAATACTTTGTGTTGGGTGTCCTAATTCAATTGATATATGTATGAATTGCTTTTTAAATTTACACGAATTTGGTACAATAATTTAATAAATTCAAAGCATCACACAATATTGGTCATTCCTATTCTATTATTAACAAATTAAATTTCCCTATATTTGTAGATGATTGGACAGCAGAAGAAGAACTATTATTGTTAGAAGGATTAGAAAAGAAAGGATTTGGTAATTGGCAAGATATAGCTGAAATGCTAGGAAATGAAAAATCATAAGAAGAAATATGTTAACATTATGATGATATTATTTTAAGTTAAAAATTCAGGAATGTGTGTTTATATAACCAAATATTATTAGATGACTCTTTTATCAAAAAGGAATTAAGATACATTGGAGCTAATCAAACCAAAAAGAGTTTTGCATGCATCTAAACGAATGAAAGAAGAATAAAGTATTTTAAAGGGAGGGAGACTAACACCTAATATGACATCTTAAAGTGGATAGGAAATTGTAGGGTTTATGCCAAAAAGAGGGGATTTTGATATTGAATTTGATAATGATGCTGAATTACTTTTGGCGGAGATGGAATTCAATGATGATGATTAGCCTTATGAAATTGAAATGAAGCTTAAAGTTCTTGATATTTACAATATTAGATTGGATGAACGTTTAAAAAGGAAAAATTTTGTAATAGAAAGGGATTTATTAAATATAAAAAAATAAAATAATTATGATAAATAAAGAAGTAAAGAGGAGAAAGAATTACATAGTTTAATGAAACCATTTGCAAGATTTAATAAATATGATGATCATGAAAGATTTGTATAAAATTTGATTAAAGAAAAATAATTAAGAGCTAAGATAGAGGAACTTAGATTTTATAGAAAATTAGGAATAAAGACATTTGAAGAAGTAGAAGAGTATTTATCTAATAAAAGAAAGAAAGATGAATAAAATTAAAAGAGGTAAAAATAAAATGAAGCATTCGTTTATGATTCTTAAAAATAGCGATTTTTATAACGTAGAACAAGATTTGTGCCTATTATGGATGGAAAAGATAAAAATAAATAAGGACCTTTATTTTGTGAGGAAGAATAATCATTATGTTAAAAATTAGGATTGTCTGAATAGGAATATTTGATACTTAAGGAAGTACTTATAAGAGAATCAGTAAAAAATGGTATTATAAAGAAAGATTAAACACTTTAAAATTTTAAATTAGATAAAGAGCGTGTAACAGGTGTTTTTGATTATTTAATTGTTAAGGGATTAATTCATGATTAAGAATGAAATAAATTATTAATTAAGAAATAAATTAATATTATTAATTTTATATTACAAGTATTTTGAATAAAGAATTAAATCAGATTTTATAGATAAATAAAAAAAAATGAGTATTTATTAAAAAATAAGGTCTGCTTCAAATGAATTCTTGAGAGATCTAAAAATAAATGATAATCAATAATCTTTTGTTATAGGAATGATTTGTGGATATTTTTTGTAACATAATTCAGATAGTTCAATTACAGCATTAAAAGATTAAATTAAAGCTGTTTAAGAAATGATAACAAATGGATTAGTTAAAGGAAAATATTTTGATGATTTAGCATAATCTCTAATAAGTAATCTTGAAAAACCTAGAAATTATGATTTCTAATAAGGTGGAGGAGGTACACCTATTTTAAATGAAGACTATGATCATAAATAAAAAAATTAATTTGAAGATCCAAATGAAGAAGCAACTTTAGCATTAATAAAGAAATTATAAGAGGAAGATTAAAAATTTGCTCAAAAAAAATAAATAGAAGTTGAACAAGTGGATTGTCCTATTTGTTTCTCAAATCTTATGGAAGAAGATGTAATGCCATTAGAATCTTGTGTTCATATTTTCCATATAAATTGTCTCAAAGAATTATTATTATAGTGTATAAATGATAAAAGGAAATAATTAACATGTCCCGAATAGAAGTGTGGAAAGGATATTGCTATAAATGATATATCTCATATTGTAGGAAAAGAGAAGAAGGATGAATTTCTAAATTATACACTAAATAAATTTGTTGATGATCATGCAGTTGATATGTCTTGGTGTCCAACTCCTGATTGTTAATATGCTTTTGTATTGGGAGATGATGATGATAATAGTTAATTTGATTGTCCATTATGTAAAAAACAATATTGTTTAAATTGCAGAGTCATTTTTCATAAAGGATAAACTTGTAAAGAATATTAAGTTACGAATACAAGAGATTAAAATGATGTGAAATTTGAAAAGTTTGTTAAAGGTCATAAATTTAAGATGTGTACCAAATGTAAATTCTGGGTTGAAAAGAATTAAGGATGCAATCATATGACATGTAGATGTGGATATGAATTTTGTTATGTTTGTGGTGGAAAATACTTATAATGTGAATGTGTTGAAAAATAAAAATAATAATAATAAGAATTCTTAAGATAATAGCAACTTCGTATTCAGTAATAAAGAGAATTAAAGAAACAGTAAAAAAAATCAGGAAGAGGAAGAAGATGATTAAATCAATATAAAATTATCAAAAACAATTTAATTATTTATATATAATTTTTAAATAACATTGTAAAATAATTAAATTAAATTCATGAATAGTCTGAATAGTGTTCATATAGACAATATCAACACTACAGGATAACAAGACACTTCAATGTGTAAAAACCCTTAAGTAAATCAAGATTGCGATTCTTCTTCTATTATTCTGCTCAAAAAAATTGAAGCTCCAAGTCCTGATATACCTGGATTTAGTCATGCTGTTTTTAAACCCTTTCAAAAATTAATTATTTACTATCACATTGGATTTTTCGTTAAAAAACTGCTAAAATATATCAAACCTGATTAATAATTCAAACCAAAACACTACACGTTAATTGATGATAAAAGTTCAGGCAATATTAAAGATTTTATAAACTATGCAGGGAAATCAAAAGCTTAAGTAATGCAATATCCAAGTCTAGAGGAAGTTAACTTTTTTGTGAGAATGAGATATAGATATAAACAATGTATAACAAATTTCAAACAAAAAATCTTTTACTTGTTTGAATAAATTCCTTTGATAGACCCTTCATTGAAAATAAAAATCATTTGGGATCTTCTATTAAACTGTTTCAGGGTATATTTAATTTATATCATACCAATAATAATCACATTTGAACAATTAATTGAAAATTATGATATTATCATAATAATATCCCAAATAGTTTTTGCTATAGATTTACTATTAAGAAATATTACTATCTATTATGATTAAGGTTTACCTGTAATTGATAGATATTAAATAGTCAAAAACTAATATCATTTTACTAATTTAATTGAATTACTTGAAATATTTTCTCTCTTTGGAATGGCTTACTTTAAATTTGATTTCAATAGTCAATTTATTTTATTTGAAGGATGGCCTAAATTTTGGATGCTCTTATATTTCATATAATTAAAAAATCTATTAAATTTTATTGGATCATGGTAATAATAATTTATAATGGGATAATTGGCATCATCTTTAATAGAATTGTCTAAATTGATTGGTTTATTACTAATAATCTAACATATATTCAGTTGTATTTGGTTAATTATTGGAAGATATAATTAAATATCAGGCATTACAAATTGGATTTCTGCATTTAATTTAGATCATGTACCTTGGAGTGAATTATATATTGAATCAATGTATTTCACTAGTGTTACTATGTATACTGTTGGTTATGGAGACATACATCCAATAAGTAAATATTTTAATATTATTTAAAGATATATCTGAGAAGATTTTTGCATTTTTATTTGTATTTGTTTGTACTTTTCAATTATCATTCAGTTTAAATACAATTGGAGAGCTATTAACAAGAATGAAAAATAATAATGATATCATTAATAAGAAATTGATTTTCATTAATTAATATATGCATACTAAGAAAATAAGTCACTAATTATAATTTTAAGTTAGAGAATATCTTAATTATTATTGGTACTAAGAATAAGCCTAATAAACAAAAGAATAAACTGAGATATTAAGTTAATTATCTGATGATTTAAGAATGTAAATAGCAGTTGAATCTAATTGTGTTGTTCTTAAAAATTGTGAATTCTTTTATAAAAACTTTTCGAATGAGTTTTTAAATGATTTGTTAAAGAATCTTTAATTTTAATCATTTTAACCATCTTCCACTATAAATATATTTAATGAAGATGATTATTTTATATATATTATTGAATCTGGATAAGTTGATATTTATGCAAAAAACTAAGATAAAAAAGTTTTAATTGGAAATTTTACTACAGGAGATCATTTTGGATTAAATGAATTCCTAAGTAATTAGAAAAATTTTACATATGAATACAAAAGTTCAGGATTTGTAAGTACTTTAGTAATTCCAAAATCTAAATTTAAGCAATTAATATAAAAATATTAGGTTGATTTTGAGACTTATTGGAATTTAAAAATTAATAATTATACAGATATAAAATGTGCAATATGTGATTCTAAAAGACATCCACCTGATTAATGTAAATAAGTTCATTTTATACCTGATAAAGAAAAGGTTATTAAATAATATAATTATTATCAAAGTCAAGATAGAATTATGTTTTAAAGAAATTCTAGAAGAATAAGATAACTATATCATGCTTAAACAGATTAAGAAATTTTAAGAGAAGCAGCTTAAATGGTTAAGGTTAAAAATGATAGTTAATTCTTTTAAAAGTACTAATATATTTAAGATGATACTACACAGTTTGAAAGTTAAGGTAATTCATATTTCCAATAATAGATATACTTAGTAAAAAAGATATTGAATCAGTTGGTGTACTAATAAAGGATCTTGAAAGTAAGACATATTTCGATTTCTGTCAAAAATCTCAACTAAAGTCAGAAAAAGAAATTGATATAAAATTGAATTTGTCATCAGAATTCTTAACATTAAAGGCTCTTAAAGATAAATTAAATCATAAAGATCTTTATACAGATAGGGAATTATAATAGATAGAGTATTAAATTTAATTATTGGAATTAAAATTAAATTTAGAAGATAAAATAGAATTAGATAAGAAACATGAATATTAAACTTTTAATCAAAAATCAAATATTAACATTGTTTTAAAGAAACTAATAAATCCTGTTCGATATATCATGGCTTCAACCTCAAAGAGTTTGGATCAATATAGTTTAATAAGTAGCAATAATTGGATGAAATATTTATTTTATCCTTATGATTTTATTAATTAGTATAGATTCAATATAACTCGATTGGGAATGCCTAGAAAATCTTTAGTAGTTCGATAGCAAGAACATCGATTATCTAATGCATTATTACGAAAAAAAAAACAAAATCGTTCCATTAAAAGATAAATTTAGGTATTTCCTATAAAATGAATAAAAAATAGTACAAAAAAAGAATTATTATGTTATTTTCGTTACTATTAAATAAATCTAATATTAGAAGTCATAATCTTTCAATATAATATCATTATTTATTAAAATTTAAATTAATTTATTTATTTTCATACAATATATGAAACAACAAGTCTCTTTTTTAGCTTAAAATACATTTTCCAGAAAAATAAATGAACATGATCTTAATGAAATTAAAGATAGATCAGATCTAGAAATTCTCAATATGAATGCATAAAATAAAAGAAAAGGAAAACTATCCCCAATAATTCGATCTAATTCTGGTCATAATGAATCATTGATTTTACAATATAGTAATCCTCAATAACTCATTACTCCTAAGAGTGAAAATATTACTGAAAGACTTTAAACTTTTGTAAAATGTGAGTCAATTAAGTAAACAAAATCATTTAGAAAATTGATTGTCTATTTTCATCAAAAAGACTTTATTAAAATGCTATTGGCTCCATCAAAATTAACATCATCTTTTACACTAAAACATTTCCATTTGATAAATGATTTAGGAGCATCATTTAAATATTAAGTTGGTAGATATAATGAAAACTAAAAAAGTTTGATTCATTAATACATTTCACTTATAGATATAAGGATTTAGTTAAGATTAAAATTTAGAACCATAAAAACTATGTTTAAACATTATTTATCACACATCCATAATTAAATTCCATTAATAGAACCTATGAGTAATCTAAAATTCTTTTGGGATTTGATATGCTTTGGTATTAGAATTTATTTTATTGTAATAATTCCTATACTAATGGCATTCCACCATTAAAACTTCAATGATAAATAATAAATTCCATTAATTTTAGTTTCTACTACTTTAATTTTTGATATTATAATTAGAGCATTTACTGTAACATATGATTAAGGATTACCTGTAAGAGATCGATATTTATTATATAAAAAATAACTAAACTTCTCAACATTATTAGAATTATTTAGTTTTATTTATACTATATTAATAAGTTTATAATCAGATAGCATTATTGATAAAAACATAATTGGAGATGGTTGGCCAAAATTTATTTTAATTTTATTGTACATATAAGTGACCAATATATTAAAGTTTATAGATATTTCTTAATATTCTTTCAAACTCAGTAGAATGTCTACATCAATAGTAGAATTGATTAAATTAATAACATTAATATTATTGGTTTAACATATTTTCAGTTGTGTATGGATAGTTTTTGGTATTTAATGTTAGGATACATAATAATAGTCTTGGCTAGATAAATTTGAACATGATTAATGGTCATATTAATTTCTTTAATCCTTTTATTTTATTTGTGTTACTACATTTACTGTAGGTTATGGGGATTTGACACCAAAAAGTAATAAAATCTATTAGTTTAGATCCTCCTGAATAAATCTTTACTATTATTTATATGTTTTTATGTATGTTGTTATTCTCCTATACTGTAAATACTATTGGAAGTATACTCACATAAATTAAAGAAAGTAGTGATAAAATCAAAACAAAACTTACAGCCATCAATTAGTATATGCATAATAAGTAGATTAGTCCAACATTATAATTTAAGTTATAAATATAATTTATTTAATAGAGTCCGAGAATAATTATACTTTTATCTTAAATAAGAAATTGTTCAATAAGTGAACGAATAATCAGAAATCATATCAATGTTACCAGAAGAATTGTAGCACAGCCTTAGAATAGAAGCTGCTAAATCTTTAATAAATAATTGTCCCTTCTTTAAGGAGAACTTTTCAAATGAAATATTAAATTAACTATTGGAAGCAGTCAATTTTTAAATCTTTTAACCAGGAGCAACAATATAATTTAAAGATGAATTCTTCATTCATATAATTGAATAAGGATAGGTTGATGTTTTGTATAAGAAAGTATTATTACTTAATTATCTCTTAGAAATCTATACAAACTCTGGAAAGATTTGATTATTTTGGACTTGAAGAATTTGTAACTTAACAATATGATCCAAATTTGATTTTCAAAAGTAATGCCTTCACTAGTGTACTCTCTATTCCTTATTCTCATTTTCATAAAATTCTATCTCAAAATGATCTTGAAAACTAAAAATTTCACAATCTATTAACATCTTAAACAAGTATATCAAATTATTGTTTCATTTGTAAAACAAAAAGACATACAACATAATTTTGTTCTTTGGTTCATTTTATTCCAAACAGAGAAGTTGTATTAAAAAAGTATCTTTATAGAACAAAGTAGAAAAAAAGAATCAAATTTGAAAGAAGAATTCGATAATTATAACTGAATGAGATAAATATAGAAAATGGATAAAATTATATTAAATAAATAAAATTAAAAAATGCATGTTAGAATTAAAAAATGATAGAATACATAGTTAATAAATTTTAAATTGAAAATTAAATAGCCTTAGAAACTTTATTTCCAACCATAGAGTAACCTATGAGTGTAGATAGTTAAACTGAATCTGAAAATGAAGATCCTGATGAAGTTAAAGATAAAAGTTTTTCATAATAGAATTAGAATTCAAGAAGAGGAAGCAAATTAATTCCTCCTATTTCATCTAAATAATTGATTTAATATTAAATCTTAGATAAATTTAAGAAAGAAAGATAAAATAGATTAATACAATATTAATAACCATAACCATAATTATTATAGTCTCAATATGGATAAATTATTTCAAATTCTAATACAAATATGAAATAGTAACTTAAAAAAATTCTATTTTCTAAACCTAACCAATTTGAATATGAAGAATAAATATAAATTTAAGAATTAAACTTTTTTAATGATTTAAGATAGAAGATGAACAATTTACTTTTATTTCCTAAAAAAGAATAGACATAAATAGAATATTTATATAAGAAAATTGTAAATATTAAAGAAGACTTAGCTGATATGTAAGACTTTGAAATATTGAAAAATTATGAAGTCTTTAATAGACAATGGAATGCCGACTTAGTTGTTAAGAAGGTAGGGATCAAGCCAAAAAAATTTAGAGGATTTAAAAAGCTTAAAAGATTTTTATTATTCCCATATCTTTATGTTAATAAATATTTGGATAAAAAGGATTCATATGATCAAAATAAACCAGTAGAAAAATTAAAAAAGAAAAGTATTTATCTTAAATTAAAATTAGGACCTGCAAGACCTAAAGTTATAAAAAAGACAAGGGTTAGTCCTAAAATCTGAAAATAATATTTGTATATTAATCTATTTCATATTTATAAATAATAAAAATGGGATAATGTAAATGTTTAGAAGCACAAAAATAATTAACAATTGAAGGAATCCCTATTTAAGATTCTGTAGACCAAGAATAGGATTATCAGATTTAAAGAATATTACAACCTCTTAAATTATATGAAACGTTACCATTACCTTCTTATTATTCCTCAGTAGCAGAATCTTATGAAGACTTTTCTCCTGAAAAAAATATTCCTGAAGAAACTGTATGCACAGATTTTGTAGTTCCAAATATAGAGATCAATTATATCCCTGAAACAAATTTTTGCAAAAATTATCCAAAATCTGAAAAGGCTTATAAATTTTAAGGTTTCATCTATAAGGGTTAATGGAAGAAATTTGAACCATATGGATTTGGTGTTTTTGTTTATAATGATGGCGCAATCTATATAGGCTATAGTGTAAATTTCAGTCCTCATATTTATGGAAAAAAATTATATCCAGATGGTTCAGAATATGAAGGAGAATATTTGTATGGGTTTCATCAAGGTTAAGGTATATTGAAAAATAAAGAGATGACCTTTGAGGGTATATGGTGTTCAAATGTACCAGTGAAAGGAAAGGAATTATGGAAGGATGGTACCATGTTTCAAGGGGAGTATAAAGAAGGTAAAAAATGTGGATTTGGTATAATGAAGTGGAAAAATGGAAATTAATATGAAGGTATGTTTTAAGATGATTAATTTGATGGTTACGGAGTATATATATTTGCAGATGGATTCATTTATGAAGGGGAGTGGATGAATTCATTAATGCATGGAAGGGGCAAGTTAATATACCCGAATTCAAGTTATTTTGAAGGTGAGTTCATTAATGATAAATAAATTAATGGTTTTCAATATTCATTAAAAGGAATTCAATAAACAGTATCCTAGTTCAGTCCTAATTCAACAATTAGTGAAAGAAGCTATCTTAAAATAGATAGACCAAGCATTAGAACTTCATATATTGAATTTAAAAGTGTATATGGTTGAGATTTACTATATTTTATATTGTTTTTTGTTAAAGTAAATTTAGTAAATCCTATCTAATTATACCTTTAAATAACTCTTTAGAATACATAAGTTTTTCTGACATTTATTTTACAAATTCAATTGTTAAATAGCAAACTTATTCTATTTAATATGTCAGTCTCCATCAAAATTTTTTATTATATTTAAATATTATAAAGACATATATAAATATCTCTGAATGGTTTTATGAAATTACGCGCTTTCAATTGAAATTACATTATATGTAAAATTTAACTGAAAGTCTTACATACCTTATCAAAAACTAAATAGTTTGATTTTAAATAATGAATAGATATATGAGATAGTACAGTTAGCAAATTAATTTTAATAATTTATTACAGTAGTAAAAATAAATTAAAAAAGATTTAAACATTGCTATCATTATGTGTTTTCAATATATTATATATATATCATTAAGTTCATCTTGTAAACTTTATAGTTTAATAGATTGTAATTTCAAATTATCAAAATAATTTAGAAAGAATAGAATTGAAAAAGTATAAAGTATTCATTATTGAATATTTTTCAATTGAATCACTAATTAGAATCAGTAGATTAAATTATTAAATAATAGTAAGAAATCAGTCGTGATTGGTTAATTCTTGTGTTTTTGTTTTTTTGATTTTGGTTGTTTATGTACAAATATAACATAAATCAAAATCATGGTAGCATTCCAAAGAATTATAGAACTGACTCATTCCGAAGAGTCTGTTTAAATTGTTAACGATTAAGATCTTTTCCTTTTTTCTTGATTAAAATCCATTAAATCTCTAAAGCTTGAATTTGATATAGAGTCTCCTACTATTATGTTTTCCAATCCATTTAAACCTTCTATATCATATTCCTCCTTGAGTTAAGCAACAAATTCCTCATCTTCCATTATCAACTTTTTTAACTCTGATTTTTGATCTTCAGTAATTTTATTTTCAAAACATAAATGAGATATTAGTTTTAAGACCTCTTTATAGAATTCTGCCAATTCATCAGCCATAATTTTTAATTTAAATATTTATATTATTTGCAAATAAGATTAATGTTGCATCATAATATTATAAATAATTACATTTTATGGATAGTATGTAACAAATAATTGAATGTCTCATAAAGCTAAAGATCCAATAGAATGATCATATTGAGAAATAAATTTTATTTAAAAACATGGATATTAAATATATAAACCAAATTAAACAAATAAACTATGCCAATATATCCAACTGCTCCTTTAACCAGTTCCTATCCTGCTAATTTAAGCTATTCAACACCAATTACATATGCTTAACCTGTTACATATGCTTAACCTGTTTCATATGCTTAACCTGTTTCATATGCTTAGCCTGTTACATACGCTTAACCTGTTTAACAAGTCCCTTAGCATGTCTAATATGTTTAACAACCTGTTCTGACTTAATCAATTGTAACACAACCTATTATAACCCAATCCGTTATTGCTGCTCCATAATAACCTGCAATCAAAAAAGAATCAAGAGTAGAACTCAGAGAATACTAAAGACCTGTTGTATAAATGGAAATGGAGACCATAAAAATAAAAGTGCCAAAAACTAAATATGTGACTGATTATTATCCAGTTGAATATTAAACAGAATATGTTCCTAAAACTGTTTATGAGTATGAAACAGAATATGTTCCTAACACTGTTACTGAAGAATTTACAGAATATGTACCAGTCACTAAAGCAATTCCAAAAATTGAATATGAAGCAGTTGAAAGAGAAGTTAAAAAAAAAGTGGTAAACTTTTATTTATGAATTTTATATAGGTACCCTAACCTGTTCCTGTATAAACCGTGGTTGTCTAACCAGTTATTTAATCCGTTGTTTAACCTGTTTAACCATTAGCTTATTAGATTGCTAGACCAGTTGTTTAGGCACCTGTTTATGCTTAACCAGTTATTGCTCCAGCTTTAACATATTCAGGGGTTTAACAAACGTATGTTCCAGTAAACATTTATAATAAAGTCCTTCTAGAGTTACCCAGGTGTTCCAACTTATGGTTAATTACCATAAACAGTCAGATAATAACCATAACCATAGGCAAACCGTTCAAATAAACCAAAATGAGTATGAAGTATAATAATTATAATCAAAAATATTAAATTTTAGTATGGATAATATATTTATATAAGCCAAGTGAGTTCTATTGTCCAAATATTTATTTAATTTTAGAATTGTTTTTATTTTTTTATAGTAAATTTATTGATAATTTAATCTAATTAGAAATAGTTTTTGTTTTAAAATGGTGTCACTCTTAAGAAAGGAGAATTTTTCAATCAATTAATTATTTATGTATTACAAATAATAAAAAAATATCAATTTATTTTAAATGAACAAATAAATTATTATTAAAATCATAATTTTATCTAAATAAATCATTAGTTTTTATTATCTGAATTGATTTTATATTTCTATTAGTGATTATCTTTAAATTCATGCATATTATCGCTAAAAAATGAATAATTTTTTATAAATTTTTTACTATTATGTCTATTTAAACAAACCTTAAATGCGCTTAATTAAAGTATGATTAGATACTAATAATATTCTGTATTTATATATATATATACTATTTGAAAAGTCTATTAAGACTCCTGAATCTAAAATTAGAAAGTATAAAATTGAGTAAATGCAATAAAATGAGTTTACAAAAGAATATAATTTATAGAAATTGATTTCAATTTTATTGGAATACTGAAATATTTACAACTAATTTATGTAATTAAATTACATTTTATTAATATCTAACTTTGAGTATGAGTTTAAATAGTCCAAAAATATTTGGTAATAGATTCATATTCAAGAAAAAATTATCTTAGGGTTCATTTGGAATTGTTTATTTGGTGTTGGATAGAGCAACCAATACTGAATGTGCGTTGAAAGCAGAAAAAGAGGAGTTTGAAGAGTCAAAAACTTTAGAAAGGGAAATAGCAATGTTAATCTAATTAGATAATATAATTGGTATTCCGAAACTGATATGGCATGGTATTGATGGATAAATGTAAATGATGGCAATAGAATTATTGGGCAAAGATTTGGCATATTACTATAAATAATATCGGAAATTTTCATTGAAATGTTGTTTACAAGTTTGTTATGATTGTTTAGAAATTTTGAAAAATATTCACAAAAAATTTATCATTCATAGAGATTTGAAACCAGAGAATATTATGATGTCCAAAGAATTAGATTAAATATACATAGTTGATTTTGGTATAAGCAAGATATATTTTGAAGCTGATCATATGTAGATATTGTTCTTAACTAAGTTCCATCAAGACCTTTTAGAGAAGACAAAGAATTTGTTGGCACAACAAGATATGCATCAATTGCTGCTCATAAAGGATGTGAATTAAGTAGAAAAGATGATTTAGAGTCTCTCTTCTATGTGATAATCTATTTTTTAAGAGGCAATCTTCCATGGTAAAACATGCCTGTGGAAGATTGTGAGAGAAACCGACTAGTGGGAGAAATGAAACAAACAATTCTGTTATAAGAATTAATTGGAAATAAATTACCAGAATTAATTAAAGCATTATCATATGTTAGAAAATTAAAATTTGAAGAACAACCTGATTATGAATATATTCAAAATTTAATTGAAGAAGCAGCTGAAAATAATAATATAAAATTAGATGGCTATTATGATTGGAATGAAGGAGTTAAACTTAGTAAGAAGTTATCAGAATCTAAATTATCATAAGATAAAAAGGAATAACATTCACCTAAATAATTAGCTAATTGCACATCCAAAATATCAAATCAAGTTATTTGGTCGCTTTTTGATAATTCCATGTAATTTCCTTATTAGACAATAGTCCTTAATCTCAAAAGAATTTATTAGCTCCACCAGATATCAAATGCAATAGAGGAGAAGTCCGTCATTTAACTAGTTCTTCTAATAATTCTTTTGTAATGGGTTCCCATAGTTCAATTAGATTGAAGTACTTACCATCTTAAATGAATAAGAAAACTAATACAGTTTTAAAGAGAATGGTTTCTATTGAATTTATATAATATTAAGAATCTATATTTAATGAATAAATGGATGAAAATTTTGAAGATTATCCATTATAATAAAAAATAATGCAAGCTAATTAATTACAAAAAATGTAAAAAATATATTTGATTATTAGAACCTTCAAAAATTGTAATAAATTTAATTGTTCTTCAAATTAATCAGATTGATTTAGTATATATACTTTAAAAATAAAAACTCATATATATTAATTTATAAATTGTCTATTTTTTTTAAACATCTTAAGAATACTGTTGACCTTATTACCAAATAGAACTTATTTTTTATAAGTAAAAATTCTAATTATTTTATAATTAAAGTTCTAGAGCATTGAAAAGAAGGATTTAATAAAATCAGTATAAATTCATAAAGTAAATGTATAGATGTCCCAAAATAATATTATCTCTTAAAATGTTTAAATTTATAATAATCATTCTTTATGTAAATCACAAAGTATTATAATTAATCTATGAGATTTCGATATCTAGTCTTAATATTATTCTAAAATAAGTATATATGTTTAATCATATAATATGTTCCTTCGAATAGAAGATGTACTAAAACTGTAGATAGATAATTTAATAATTTTATAATCATTTATTTTATCCCTTTCCCTTTGAGCTAAATTGAATTTAATCAAGCAAATATAATATTTAAGGAATTTAAAGCAATTCAATTTGAAAATTATACTAAACTATTTAATTGAGCATAATTAGATTCTAATTTTCTTCCTCTGACAATTATTTAAGTTAATTTATTTATACTATCAAATCAATTAATTTAATTAATTAATTTTTTCTATTATTATCCCCATTTCCTTTTTGAATATTTACATTTTATACCATGTTTTTAGAAATATTTAAATCATTTGAATTTAAGAAATTAATTTTAAGTTTCCCTTTGTTATTAACTTGAAGAACATTCTCATTAAAATAATCTTCATTTAGTATTAAATGTTCTTAAAGATAATAAATAATACTCACACTTTCTATCAATTTTATTTATTTTTTTAAGGTAAGATTATTAAATTTTTGACTTGAAATGAGATTAATTAATGTTTCATGTTCTTAATCAAATTAATAACAAAGACTTTTTCTAACATCAAAACTAACTCTAATAAATATATCTTTTAACATCTTTTATTTTTTATCTGGTAATAAAACAAAGAAATCATTAATTTATTTTTATAATTGAATTAAAGTATTTACTTAGTTTGAATTTAAATTTATAAAAGTTTTCTTCACATATTTCCTTTTGTTTAAATTATTATCATTGTAACATTAATATATTATTTATTATTCCTTATCATCCAATACATTAATAAATATAAAAGGCTAGTTACATTTTAATTTTCTATCCAAATTCTTCAATATTGTTAACTATTAACAGTCAAATTTAACTAATAAATTTTTTAATGAAATTTAAGGTTAATTTATTTCCTCTTATTCAAATAAATAATCAAATATAGATTGAAAGTTAATACTGCTTTCAAATTTATTTCTTACATCCTCTAACATGTCAATGTACTATCTACATTGTAGGTTTTCAGTGATACCCCAACAATAACAATATTATCTTATATAATACACATCATCTATACTATATAAATGATAATTATTGAAATTATTTGATTAAATTAACTTATTAAATGCCGATTTCGTTCTTATTCTATTAACTTAATCTGATACTTTTAAATCTGCTGTCATTATCAAATAACTCTAATGTTATGTAGCACTAATAAGTATATTATTTTTTAAGCAATATTTAGACCTTTAATTTGAATGAAGCTTAAAGGTTTTTATGTATTGCTTTCTATTATTGATCCTCTTTATAAAAATCCAATCTTTATTATCTAAGTTGTTTGATTTATTATAATCAAACACTTCTGTACTTTCTTTTTATATATTCTCTTGTTAGTCTGTGCCATAAAATGAGTTGAGATTTCTTGAGAGCATTTTTTTAAATGTATTTTATTAAAATTAATATTAATATTATGGGGAGATGCTAACAAAGATAGAGAAGAAAATATTTAAAAACCAACCTACAATACAGGCAATGAATAGAACATATAAATCTAAATTGTTAAATCCTAACATTACAGATTGTGTCATACTAGAAGAGGAGTCATATTTATAATAGAGTTCTTTATGCCCCATATATACAATCATGGAAGAAAATTAAGTCAAGAGATCAACCTTAGCAAATGCAGTATCTATCAGTTCAATTAATCAATATTAGTAATGGTAGAAAATTACATTCTCATGCTATTATATAAAACAAAGGATTAAAGTAACATGAAGTAAGTCTATGCAATGAAATTGCAAAAGAACGATTATGATGAATGGCTAATTTTAACTAATCATTATGAACCTGAAAAAGGTGGAGATGTAGTGGCAGTATTTAAATTCCTTTATTTTTTGATTCAACATAAGATCACAAAATGCATTCTCACTTACAAAATCAGAATTATAATAAGTTTCTTGAGTTGATACAAATTAAGATCTAACAGAAGATGACTATTGGAAAATAGAGATCATTAATGATTCTAAATAAATAAACAAATTGCATGGGCCTAAAAATAAAGCAGTACTAAAAGGGCATATTGAAGTGTGTGTTACCTAATAACCTGGTTATGATATCTGGGTTGTGGAAGATACATTTTGATAGTAACAAATTATTATTTCTTTATATTGTTATTTATTTATATTATTGGATAGATATATATTTATTTTATTTTTTATGAAAATATAGCACCTTCTCATATAATTGTTAATATTTACAACAGTTTAAACAATCTGTATTTAACTTTTATTTGATCCTTGGTCATAAGAAAGATTTGAAAGAATGTCAAGAGAAAATGCAAGATTATTTAATCCATTATTATAAATATTGAATAGAATTGATTTCATAAGAGAAGCCATCTCTATTTTAGGGATTTTGAGTTCCTTAATGTATTTATTTGGGTATAAAATATCTTACTATATGAAGATCAAAGTTCTTTGGACAAATGACTATTTTATGGCTGGTTTGTTATTGGATAATATTCTTTAATTTCAATATCTTAAGAAGTGAAAGATTTTTTGTATATGTATTACCTGGAACATTTGGAATCTGTGCATTTCAAATACACTCTTAAAAACATTATGATAAATTAATATATAACGTTAAAATAATTAGAAATATTTTTAAATTTTATGATCCCTCGCAAGTCATCTATGTCTAAGAAAACTATTGGTCAACCTAAATTCATCTTAAAAGATGATAATACTTTGGATTCATCATATTTAGAGATGTATCAATAAAATAAAAATCATAATCCTGGTTAAAGATTATAATAAATACTACAAAAATAAATAAATCAATCATAAAAGAATAAATCAATAGAAGAAGATAGATTAACTAGATAATAATTTATTAATAGAAGTTAATAAGTAGTACGTTAAGATTTGGGATCATATACTCCTTAAAATATATCATATGATGACGTCGATATAAGAGAAGAAAATAAATAGTTAAAATGTACTCTAATATCAATATATTATAGAGTAGATAAGAAAATTACAATTAGAATTACAATAGAGTAAACATTAAAATCAATTACTAATTCAAGATTTTGAATAATTGAGAGATTAATTAGAAAAACAATCTGAAGAATTCAATTAAGCTTTTGAATTAATAAATGAAGAAAAATAATTAATCCAATAGGAAATTGATTAAAAAGATTAAATAATTGTCTAATTAAGATAATAAATAACTTAACCCAGCAAAACTTAAATGCAAATAGATGAAATCAAAAATAGAATCTTAGCTCGTAAATCTGTACATAGAAGTTCAAGAGAAAACATTACACCTTTGATGAATGATATGGATCAATCAGCTAGATAAGATTTTAAAGAAAATTATATGGATTTTAATAATCGAATAACCCTTTAAAAATCAATTAAATGAATTTATTAATTAATATCAATCTATATCTATTCATAATAATCAATATTTTTCTTAATTTTAAACATTAATATAAAAATAATCAATTTTTGTTAAGAATTTAAAGGTCAAGCTTTGTCTCTAAGTAAAATTCCCATCACTTGTTTTTCACTCATCTACAAGACTAATTAATATTAATGAATTTCGCCATATAGTTTGATGGATAGAGTTTTAGGACTAGGAATTTCATTAAAAATAGTAGGTTAATTTATATCAATATATCCAATACATTGTTATTGATCACATTAAAGAGAAAACAATTTCCATTCTTTATTTATCTCTTTATTCATCCATGGATTTAAGTCTGATAATCTAAATGTGAAATGAGTAATTAATGGTAAAACTTAAACATCTAAATTTTATTACTTCAATTTTGATAAAAATTATGGTGATTGATTATCATCAAATTCAGGAATAGTAAATTCTAAATAAGTTTCCTCTATTCTTATCATTAATATTTATTAATCTTAATTAATAAGATTTTCCTTTATAATCCTCTCAAATCTCTCTAAATCTGTTGACCAAAATAAATAATTAGTTAAATTAAATCTACTATTAATATGAAATTTTAATAGTGAAATTTTCCCATTACAATAATGCAAATCCTATAATCCCAATGTCTTTCTTAAGTTTTTTGTATTTTATGGAATACTTGCAAAATTACCATCTTCATCTAATATACAATCTTATTAAATAATTGTCTTGATATTTTTTTTGTTCAAAGCTTCTTTTAAGACACAAAATAGTCCATAATCATTTACATATTTACCAGCACATAAAGCATTTTATATTAATAATTCATTAGATTATTACAATTCTTAAAAATCCAAAAGTTCCATTGTTTTTAAATAGAAACTCAAGTCCTTATGATACTTTTAACCTAATAATAAAATTCCTTTCTTATTTATTTTTGTTTTATTTGTAGGTGGTACTTTAGGAATTTTCAGATTTTCATCATTCTATTTATCTAATGGAGCTAAATCTTTCAAAAGATGATTTGTGATAATTCTTTCTTTTTGAGATTGGGATGCTTCTAAATTTTTTGGGAGCTCCATAGTAAATCTTCTGCTCTATTATTCTAATTAAGTATATTAAAAATATAATACTTTTTGATTCTTCTAAAAGCTTGGACTAATGTACAGAAATACTCATCTTTCTTTTACTTATTTCCAATGAATTTAATATTTGTTAGAATTGATCATTTTCATCACTTTATGACATAATTATTATATAATCATTTTTATAATGGTATACCTTATATTAAAAATTGTCTTCTTCTTGGAGTAATAAAGAAATTAATTCCAGTAGTACCATTACTTGATTTAGGAGACTACATTGAAGATACTTATTAATTTTGACTTAGACTCCTTGAAGATTTAATTTTTTGTAGTTTTGATGAATGAACAATAGCCCTATATTCCTATAATAATTTGGAAACTGAAGACATTATTTAATTCTATTCTTATTATTCCTTTTTTCTTTTTTAACTTGGTTTCTTTTATGAATTTATTTCTAAATATTCTACACTTTAATTTGGAGAAATTTTATTGAATTTAATTAGAATTTGTCTATTCTATTATTGTTTTTATTCAAAATCTAAAGTATCAACATAATTAGATATTCTTCTAATACAACTAGTTTAAACAGAGACTGTTTTTAATTCTTTGATATTATTAAATTATTATTATTAAGTATCATTTTAAATGTTACTTGATTTTTTTGAATGTAATTCCTTTTATTATCTAAGTTATTCCATTTAAATTAATTATTCTAATCTTTTTGATCTCCAAATCCTTTTTTAAATTGATTATTCTTCATAAAGATGTTTAAGTTCTATTCTTTGCTCAAAGAATTTATAAATAATTTCTACAATTAAATAATTGACTACATTTTTAAATAGCATAAACCTCCAATTTAGGAGATCCACATTTTACTGTGCTTTAATTTATTTACAAATCATCTCCAAAGACTTAGCCATAATCAATTCTTGAGATTAAATACTGTTGACCATGTTTTATCATCATTAATTCTGCAAATCCAGATGAAACCACATATATCTATACATTTTCAGAACCTTATGAAAATATGATTTAATTATGATGAAATGTTTTAAAATTAAATTCAAAACTTAAAGCCCTTAATTCACTATCAGTCCAAGTTTCAAAGAGACAACATTATTTAAGTAATTTAATTTTATCAAGCAAAGAAATGTTTTTCCCTACAAATTTCCAAAAATGCTATTTATCCATACAAGCAAATTCACAATCAGTTTTACAAACAATTGTTGAAGAAACCATTCCTTCATCAATTAATGCAAGATCTCCAAAGTGATCACCTACATTAAGTTCTTTGAATATATAACTTTAAAATAAAGTTGTGTCTTCATAATTTGGAGTACAATCCTATAGTTTAATTATAAGATATTACTTTTTCATCTTATAAGAGTCTTAATGCTTTTTTATTTTTTGGGTTATAATATATGAGAGAAACAGTTCCTTTAAGAATTAAATAAAACTTTTAGCCTAAGTCTCCTTTTTTTAGTAAAGTATCTCCAGGTTTTCTTATTGTTAGATATAGGAATTCACAAAACTTTTAAAACTTTTGGAATCCTTCTTTTTGTATCATATCTCGACAATAGTTATATTTTTATAAACATTAGGCAATTTATGTTTCATCTTTTTGATTTCTATTTTTGAAACTTATTATAGTAATAGGATTACGATTTAAGAAGTGGAAATTTTGGTATTTCTTTCTTTCTAATGATAATTAAAAGGAACTTAACAAATTTGTATAATTTATGAATGGAATTTTTATTCATTTTATATTTATTAATACTGTTATTTTAGTAATTGATCTATGTTTATTTTCAAAAAACAAACAAAACTTAGATAATAAATATACTATTTATGAATTTAAATATATACTAAGATCATCAGAAATTACTGCTTTTATCAAATGTTTAATTACCTGAATCTCTTCTTCGAAGTATTGGCGATTTGGTAGATGCAACAGAACTCATGTATGATTGAACAATGCCTTTTCTAATTTAAGAATGATCTAATTGATATTCTATTGAAGCTTTATCATTTTTCTTAACGGTAGACTAATATTATTAATAAGGATTAATTTATTTAGGTGAATTAAGTTTTGAACAACTAGATTTTTAAGATTTACTATTAATTTTAATTGGTTTTATGTATTCTAGAAACCAAGGATGTAATAAAATCTAAATATAAATTGAAATTTACTTCAGCTGCTGAAATACGATCTTCAGGGTCTAATTATAACATTTAATACAATAGATCTTGTAAATAAACATCATTAATAGAATTGAAATTAATTTTGCATTAAATAATCAATTGAAATAATTCTTTATCATTTGATCCTTTGAATGGGAAGTAACCTTAAGTTAAATAAAAGATAACTATCCCAAAAGCCCAAATATCAGCAGGAGGTCCCTTATAATATTATTTAGTAACAATTTCTGGAGCCATATAACTAGGTGTTCCACAATAGATCTTCTTTTTGATTGAGTTGGAAAATAGAGTAGAAAAACCAAAATCAATTAATTTAACTTAACCATCTGAATAAAGAATGTTTTCAATTTTAACATCTCTATGAGTAATGTGTCTAACATGTAAATAATTTAATGCTGATGCTATTTAATATAAGGCCTATTTTAAATTATATCCTTTTAAAGTATTTAATTATTTTCCATCTATATATTCCAAAAGTAAATTGATATGATTATTAGTTTCAATTACATTGTAAATATTAATAATATTTGGATGTTTGATCATTTGTAGTATACGAATTTCACGAAGAATGGACTTTTAACGACTAGAAGAAATGGCAGATTTATTATAAATTTTAAGTGCATAAGATTTAAGTGTTAATTTATCTGCACATAATCTAACACTAGCATAAGAACCTGAACCAATTTATTTTCCTACCATATATATTTCTTTAAATGCTGTTGTTCTATCAATTATTGATTCTTTGAATAGTTTTTAAGTTAAATCTTATGTATTACATTTCCATAGAGTCTCATCAAAAAGGGGATCCAATGTCTTCAACTTTGGTTATTTTTGTATTTGATAATTTTCAATGATTGTGAGTTAAGAAGAGTTTTCATGATATCGATTTGAAATTTTGCTATCTCTCCTTCTAGTTATAACCTCTTTGATAACAAAATATGTACAACCTGTTAATTTAAATTCTCTTTATTCTATGGTGAAATAGATCTTCTTGAGAATTATTTCCAAAGCATACTTTCTGTTAATGATTAAATAATTTATATAATACAATATATATATATATAAATCATCTCAAGTATTATGATTGAAAAGCAAAATAAATTTATTAGTGGTTCTAAATTTAATGCTAAGAACACTAAAATAGTTTAGTTCTATTTTCCATAAGGTTCCTTTAAGATTGTTTTCAGGTGCAATCGAAGTTACTCCTAAAGATGTACTAATATTAATTGATTGTTCTAGGAAATATTAAAAATCTTGCATTCAGAATCAAGAGACATTTTTAGAAATGTGGCCATCATAGCCCATGTTGACCATGGAAAAACAGTAAATGATTAATTCTATCTGAAAAGACTCTTGTAGATGCTTTATTACGAGCTAGTGGTTGTGCAAATGAATATGATTCAATGGATAGCAATGCATTAGAAAAAGAAAAAGGAATTACTATTTTATCTAAAGTAACTGGTGTTACTTTTGGAGGAAGCAAAATTAATATTGTAGATACACCAGGACATTAAGATTTTGGAGGAGAAGTAGAGAGAATTATGTCAATGGTTGATGGTGTTTGTTTATTAGTTTGTGCTACTGAAGGTCCAATGGCTTAAACTAGATTTGTTTTATAAAAGGCCTTATAATCAAATTTGAAACCAATTGTTATCATTAATAAAGTAGATAGACCATCTGCAAGACCTGTGGAAGTTGAACATGAAATTTTTAATTTGTTTTGTGATTTAGAAGCTCCAAGTGAATCACTTGAGTATCCTTTGTATTTTTGTTCTGGCAAAGAAGGTTGGGTCAGAAAAGGATCTATGGAAGCTGAAAAGTAAGGATTAGAAGATGTATTGGAAACTATTGTAGAAACTATACCACCTCCATAAATTGGTACTGAAAGCAATTTTAAAATGTTGGTTTCATAATAAGAAAGTCATCCATATTATGGCAAAATAGTTATAGGCAAAATTCATTAAGGAGAAATAAAAATCAATGATAAAATATTATCAGTTGACTAATAAGGAAAATTGGTTGAAACAGCAAAAGTTTTGAAAATTTTAAGAAGATATGGAATGCAACAATTAGAAATAGTTAGAGCTGTTGCTGGAGATATTGTTTAAGTTGCAGGATTTACAAATGCAATTGTTACTAATACTTTAAATGAAATGGGAAAAAATGAAGTGATTCCATCAATCCCTATTGATCCTCCTATGATTTCAGTATCTATTGGTGTTAATACTGGTCCTTTAGCAGGAAAAGAAGGAACAAAACTCAATGCTTAATAAATTAAAGAAAGATTAATGAGAGAAGGATAGAGTGATGTTGCATTATAAGTTATGGTTAAAGATAAATAAGATGATAGTGCTTGTGTATAATTATTGGGTAGAGGAGATCTACATCTGGCTATTTTACTTGAAAATATGAGAAGAGAAGGATTTGAAATGCAAGTTTCACCACCATAAATTGTTACTAAGAAATGTTCTGAAACTGGTAAAACATTAGAACCAATGGAAAGAGTGTCTATTGAAATTGAGTAATAATATATGACTGGTTTAATTGATAAAATGTCATAAAGAAAAGCTATTTATGAAGATTGTATCAATATTGACAAAACAAGAGTTAAATTAGTATTTTCAGCACCAACTAGAGGTTTAGTTGGTCTAAGAGCAGAATTAATTAATGATACTAGAGGAACTGCTATTATGTAATAATAATTTTTAGGCTACTAAGAATATAGAGGAACTTTGAAAAAGAATTAAAAGGGAGCTATAATTTCTATGGCAGCAGGAGTTTGTTAAGGTTATGCTCTTGAAGATATTCAAAAGTTTGGACCATTATTTGTCAAACAAGGATCTAAAGTTTATGTTGGTTAAGTAATAGGAGAACATAAATTAGAATAAGATATTGAAGTAAACCCTATTAGAGAAAAGAAATTAACTAATGTTAGAACAGTATTAGCTGAAGAAAAGATTAGTTTATTTCCTCCTAAAATTTTTACTCTAGAAGATATAATTGCTTATATTAGAGATGATGAATTAGTTGAAGTTACTCCAAAGGATCTAAGAATTAGAAAAAAAGAATTAGATTCTACCCTTAGAAAAACATAGCGTAAAAGCCAATAAAAATGATTAATAATGCGTATTATAAATTAATTTTTTACAAAATGGGAATATGTGCATCTAAGAAACCGAAAGATGATTTGGCCTTAAAACCAAAGCATTGGCCTAGCAGTCCAGGTCGTAGGCATACTGGTAACAGTTTTAAATATGGAACTGATCTTTACATCAATTTAAAAAATGGTTAGATTGACAATTTCTACATATTGGGTGATGTTCTTGGAGTAGGAGCATTTGGATAAGTAATCAAAGCTACCCATAAACAAAGTGGATAAATTAGAGCATTGAAAACCTTGGGAAAAAAAAAGATAATAAATGAAGAAAAAGATAAAATGTTTGCAGAAGTTAACATACTTAGAAAATTAGACCATCCAAATATAGTTAAACTTTTTGAACTATTTGAGGATGCCTAAAACTATTATTTAATAACAGAGTATTAACCATATTAATAATATGTAGACTTATCTAAGGAGGTGAACTTATTAAAAAAATACAGGCATAAAATACATTTTCAGAAGCTGAAGCTGCATACTATATGAGATAACTATTATCTGCTTTGCAATACTGTCATAAAGCAAAAATAGTTCATCGTGATTTAAAATTAGAAAACCTTATGCTAAATGCAGATTCAGAAAAACCAATTTTAAAAGTTATTGATTTTGGCACCTCTAGAAAAATTATATAAGAAAAATATCTTACTTCTAAATTAGGAACTGTAATTATATAAAGTAATTCATTTTATAGCCTCATTACACTGCCCCAGAAGTTTTTAAATAATAATATACAGAAAAATGTGATATTTGGTCTTGTGGGGTCATCTTGTATACATTATTGTGTGGGTATTTACCCTTCAATGGAAATGATGCAAGAACAACATAGATGTTGATAGAAATTAATAAGTGGAGTTTTGATAAGAATGACTGGGCCAATATATCTTAAGAAGCTAAAACATTTGTCAAGAAACTTTTGACATATAATCCAGATAAGAGAATATCAGCAGAGGAAGCATATTTAGATCCTTGGCTATAAGGGCATATCAATAATACAATTGATTCGAGAGCCTTAACACGTTTATAATAATTTTATGTAATGAATTTAAAATCTATTTTTAGTAATCTCATATTATATAAGAATTAATTAGATAATTTATAACTTTTCAGGTTCTAACACCAGAAGACAAGGCAAAGATTTTAGGAAATTTCTAATCTTTGGATAGAGATGGAGATGGTAAAATAAATAGAGAAGATTTAATATTTGGATTAAAGTAATCAAAATTAGATGAAACTGAGATAGAGAAATAAGTTGATAGAATAATGGAGCAATGTGATTTTAATAAGAATGGATCAATAGAGTATAATGCTTTTCTTAGTATAATGATTGGATAAGAATTATCTGAAAAAACAAACAAATTAGAAGAAGCTTTTAAATAATTTGATTTAGATAATGATGGTCTGATAAAAAAGTAAAATTTAGAGGATGTTCTAGGAGGTATAATAATAGATGAAACTCATTGGGAAGAAGTACTAAAAAAATGTGATTCTGATTAGTAAGGCATGATTAGCAAAGAAAATTTTGTTAAACTAATGTAATAATTATGAATATTATAATATATTCATTTATAAACCTATTTGAATTATAAACGATAATTAATTAATTTTTGAAATTCAATTATGTTAATACTACTTTTTATTACATTGTTGTCTATCACTGGGAAAAGTATAAATAAAGATTAAATCAAAATTGAGAAATCTGTTATTATGGACAAAAAGGATTATAAAGGATTCTCAACAAAGATTCCTGGAGCAGGAACAATAGATTTGGTTCCCTCAATAGGAACTGTAAGCTTTGCCATTGAGGTTATGGATAAAGATGCAAGTGATGCACTTGATTAAGCAAATAAATTAGTTACATAGGCTGTTTCATCAATAAAGTATGATTTGGCGTATACAAATTATGAAATACAAACTGGAATATTTTAACTTTAAATTCGATATGATTATACTACGAGTTAATAGGAGTTAATTGGATATACAGTTACTAATTAGTTATATATAACAACAAAGGACATGCAATTGATTGGTAGAATAATAACAGTTGGAGTGAATGCAGGATTGAATAGAATAGATGGAGTCACTTATTCAAATAATGATTAGGAAATATAAAAAGCAAATGATGAAGCCCTAAAATTAGCAATTGAAGATGCTAAATAAAAAGCAACTTAAGTAGCTAATTCATTGAATATGAAATTTGTGAAAATTTTGAAATTCAAATATTTGGATTCTTATGGTAGTTCAGTAACCAATGGTTATGAACCATAAGCAGGGACAGATGAAAAGGACAACAAAAGTTAACCTACTCCGATATATGCATCATAAAGCCATGTGAGAGTTGATATCGAATTGAAAGTAAAATTAGAATGATTTAAATTATAATATTCAATTCTTATAATAAAAAATTAATCATGTTAGCATTATAATTTATGTTATTTTAAGCAATATTGATATCTATTAGTTTAAGTTTAGAATTACCAGAGAAGAAATGTAACATCACTGCATAAGGTATAAGTTCAAAGTAAGCTTCATAATTTGAATAATTATTGAATCGTATTCGAAATGAAGTGGCTACTGGGAGAAGAGCAAATCATAAAGGTTAAATTCAATATGCTGCAGATATGCATATGATCGCTTGGTCTAAAGATATGGCTAAAAAGGCTTAAGAATGTTGTGATACATGTCCTGAATATCCTATTTTTTGCAGAAATGTAATGTTTTGTCTTAAATTTAAAGTTGAAAGGTATGACTTCTTTCATGATTCATAAAACTATAGTTCATACATAGAAATGGGAATGGGACCCAGATTTTGTATTAAACGAATGGATGTAATCTTTAGATTCTGCATAATAATTAATCTAATCAATGTTATTTCAAGTAGGATGTGGTAGAGCATTGACTCCAATCAAAGACAAATTCTTAATGTATACAGTTTGCTTTTTCGATTATGTAATATACTTATCATGAGTAAGTTCAGCCTAATAGAATCGATCCATACAGGCCAGCTCCTTCAATAAATTAAGCTAGTTCCTGTAGATTGGGAAGATCTTCAAGTTATATTGGGCTATGCACTTCACCATATTCAAAGGATAACGAATTCATTTGGATCAAATAAGAAAGTAGATTAATAGAATCTGAGTGATTAATATATACATTAAGTAAAATTATGTTTATTTTCGTTATTTAAATTTGAATGAAGCAACCACTACAAACTAGATTAATTATATAAGATGCCAGAAGAAAGAATTTAAGTGCCATTGCCATTCTAGATCCTTCACCAAAGTAAGTCACTATAAGAAAGGCATCTATAGGAGCATTTAAGAATAAAGAAAATATTAATATAAATGAAACACAAAAGCAAAAAACTCCTCAAAATACTACTACAGAAGACATTAGAAAATAAATTAGTTAACTTATTAAAAGAACAACTCAATAACAAAAAACTAAATTAAAAAAAATAGACATTGTCTGTGAAGAATAAATAGAAATTAATGATAATCAAGATAGTATTTTCGATGAATTTACTCTCAGATTATTATATTAAAAAGAATAAGAGTATAAAATATATCCAACTTTTTTTGATCATCAGACAAGCATTACACCTATTATGAGATCAATATTATTTGATTGGATTAGTGAAGTTTGCAAAGAATTCACTTTAAAAAGGGAAACTTTTCATCTTTGTGTACACAATCTAGATAGATATATGTCCAAAATTTAAATCTCTAAATAAGAACTTCAATTATTAGGTTTAGCTAGTTTATCTATTGCATGCAAAATAGAAGTATTTTATAAATCTATATAAAGGAAATCTATCCTCCAAAAATTAATGATTTCTCTTAAGCCAGTAATTATAGCTTCACAGAATAATAAATCATTGAGAAAGAATAACATATGTTAACTTAATTAAAATGGTTGATTAATCCTCCTACTCTTTATCTTTGGAGCACTTGGTATTTGTCTCAATGGGACATTTATTATCCTTAACCAAAACTATAGATCAAATAACCTACATAAGCTTCTTACACTTTGTTTAGATATTATATGTCCTTTCTTGATTGTGCTGTCCTAGATATAAAATTATATTAATTCTCAAATAGGGAGATTGTAGCATCACTTCTTTATTTAGTATTACTTAAATAATTTAGTGGAAGCACTTATTAAAGAATAGTTGAAAATAAACTCTAAGAAAGAGAAATTTTAGATTTTCAACATATTTATAAACCTTTTATTGAATTAGTTTTTGGATTCTAATTCAATTAATTGGCTAGATGTATTAAATACTTAACCAAATTTCTCACTCTTGATATTCTAATCGATTAGCATGGGTAATTCAAGGTTACTGCAGAAAAAGAATTAGAAGAAGCCTACGAGTATTTTTTATCAATTCAAACACACAATCCAGCTAATCTTTAATTCATAAAAAAATGATTCATTTAAAATACTTTTCATAATTGTTTTATTATTATAATCAAATTACTATATATATACTCATAAAAATTAATAAAAATATCCCAAATATTAAATGTAGTACAAATTCTTGTTATTATTTTGGTTTGCTTTATTCAATCTCAACATGAGGTTTCTTAATAAGAGAGAGAAAGGTTTTTATATCTGGTGTAGGCTTACAAGGTCTACTGTCCAATATTTTTTTAATAAGTATTTCCTACTCTTTAATTTTATTTTACGCTAAATTTAATCTCAAGAAAATTACATAAATAGCCGAAATGACACACTTCTTTCTATTTTTTAAACAAATCTAAAAATTCCTCATTAAATTTTAACTAATCAAGGCTACTTTATGAGCGAAAATATGCTGACTCTTTAATATCGTTTTAATAAATTTGTAAAATTTAGGTTTAGTCTGTTTTCTGTGCTGTTTCATTTCTATTGCTATTTTTTTAAGTTGATTCAAGTTCTTCTTATCTTTTTGTAGATATTTCTTCCTCACTTTTAGAATCAGATTACACAATTTGAGAATGATATCTAAGATGTTAAAACCTTTTATTTGTGAACAAAAGGCTTGGCTATTGAGATCTGGATTTTTTCATATTAGTACTTTCCTCCTAAAGATTCAATAAAGGTTAATGACATCTTTTTATTATGATTTTCTAAAGTTTATTGATTGCTAAACTCCAATGATATCTTAATACCATTAACTTAAATTAGGTTGAGGGTTTTTAATTATGTTTAATGTTTAATTATGAACAATTCATTTTATCTAATAGTAATCTAGCTTACGATTTCATTATTACTTTAATATTATAAATGGATTAAATAAATTAAGCATTTAAAGAGTTATACTTTTAAGGTGAATGTTATGAAAATGTGAAAGAAAAAGTAGATCAATGTTCATATGATGAAGTTAATAGTCTAATGGAACTGTATGTTTAAAATTATTTAGATGTAATAATTTGTTAACAATTAGACAGTACAAAGTAATTTATACTCGTATAGTTATAATGATTACGATTCTGCAAAATTTTATTTGGAACAAGTGAATAGTCATTGGATGAGAATCTAAAATATAGCATTAGAATTAGGAAAATATTAGTAAATGAGCAATTGTTTTAAAGTAATAATTTACATTAATTTATTAGATATAAGAATACCATAGACAAAAATTTTAGGATAGAATATTTCAAGATAATAAGATTAATTTGGCATTAAGGGAAATATGTAGAATCTATAAATTTAATCAATCTATTGAACCTCACTTTTGTTCTCCAATATTTTAATACTTTAAACCAAAAATTACAACTCACTAAGACTTGATGACTAATTGGCTTACCTATAGTTAATGTGAATAAGGAGTTGATGAAATTAAAGATTTTGAAAAGCGATTAGAATGTGCAATGACTAATCTTCCTGATAATGAAAAATAATTACCAAAATTGCCTCCAAATTGGGAAAAAAATATGGCAAATTTAATGAAGAAAAAGAAGAAAAAATTATGATTTCTATTAATGATTCATTTAAATCATATAAATCTGTTATTAAATGTAAATATAGTTAAGGATTATATTTATATACAAAACTCTAATAATAATTTTAATTTAAATTCATTTCTTAATTTTTATTTATAAACCTCTTAACTTAATTATTTTAGATGATAAATTCTATAAGTCATCCTCCTCTAAAAATAGATTAGAATCATCATCTTCACTTTCAGAGGATGATACCCCATTCATACTTTCTCCTGAAGAATCTCCATTTGAATCATCAGAGTTTTGACTTCCCTTTTAATTCTCTGTATAAAATGAACCAGCTATCTGTAAAATTAAAATCAATTAATACATTTTTAACACTCTCTTGAACTATCAATTATTCATTATCTTCCTCTTCTCCATTTTATTATTCAGCTATTTGTGGTAACATTTATTATTTTTATTTTTCAGTAATAATTGCTTATTTTAATAAAATATATTGTCTCATAGACTTTCTCTTAGCTCTTGATAAGTTAATCTATTGAGGTAATACACTAGAACCTAAATAACTCAATCTAATCTATTAATTCGATTAAAAAAATACATCTAAATTAGGTTTAATTGGAGTTCCAATCTCATTAAATTAAAATTAATGTTTTAGAAAAGAGGACTCTAAACAATCTAATGCAGAGGGACGTTGATCTTCTTCTAAAGATAAAACTTTTCTTAAGAAGAATTAAGCATCTTTACTAAGATTTATAAAGGAGGGTTTGTCAAAATCAATTTTACCAGAAGTATTTTAATTTAAAATAGCACTTATTGTAGATCCTGTAAATACTGGTTTTTATGTTAATAATATATAAGCTACAACACCAGCACTAAATATATCAATCTTTTCATTATAGACCTTTAAATTCAATACTTCAGGTGCAATATATCCTGGAGTACCATATTTTTTAAATTCAAATTTAGGCAACTTTTTAGCTGCTAAACCAAAATCAGCAATAACTATTGTACTTTAATCTTTTAATAATATATTCTCCAATTTAATATCTCTATGAATAAGATTTAATGAATGAATATGACTTAATCCTAAAAAAATCTATCTCATAATATGACTAACTTATTGTTCAGTAAAACGAGATTTGTTAGTTTTTATTTTCTAAAATTCTTAAAATAATTCTCCTTTTGCCCATTCATAAATCAAATAGATATTTTTAGAATCTTCATAAATTTAAAAAAGTTTAATTATATTTGGATGATTTACTTACCTCAAGAGGAAGATTTCACCTATAACAGAATCTCTAAGTTTCATCACTGTCTACAAATCTGCCTTTTAAAATGATTTACAAACAAACTATCGATTCTTATTATCTTCTATTAAATACCCCTTAAATTAATAAATAGTATATTATACTTTTGAATAGTTTCCATTACTAATTTAATTAATGAACTTAAATCTTTTATAGACTTCTCCTCTTATGATACAAAATTTTGTTAGATACTTTATCCAAATATGAGTTTGTTTATCATTAGTACCTTAATATTCTTTAGACCTATCCTGAGATCTAATAGTGAAATACTTATCTGTATATGTAATTATATAAAGATTATTCAATAGATTACAATATTTAGTGTTTCGAGTTCCAAATTTAATAAATTACCCATTATTAGTCAAAGCAAACTCATAATTCCTATTTTTGGTTCTGTTAAGTAATTATGATTTGATTAAATGAGTAGTCTATATGTTTCCAATAGTCCAGAAGGCAGTTGTTTTTAGTAATTATTATAAATTCTTACTAGTTGGAATATATAAGAAATCAATTTATTCTGATTATTATAACATTATATTATTATTATTTATTAACATTATAATGGGGATATGCACATCAAAAAAAAAAGTTGATGAAAACATTTAAATAGTACCCTATAAGTAAATTAATGAATCATTGAATTGTTAGAGTTTGCATAACAGCATTTATATGGAATAAAGAAAGTCATAATTTATTTGATTTTGAGAGCAATTAGGCTGCTAAAATGGAAATAGAATTAGATTTTTCAGGTAGCTTTGAGTCAAATTATTAGCAACACTTTCAATGGTGGACAACTAAATTATTGCATTAACAGATCATGTATAAAATTCTCACTAATATAAAACAGGAATATGTAAATAAATAGATCCAATTGCTAAGAATTGATTGTGAATAAAATTATATGATGTTGTCTGGGATAAGTCAAAAATCTGATCAAAGAGTATGGGCTATTTTATGTAATAGACCAGATTTTGAATCGTTGAATGTAATTTATCAACTTAAATAAAAAAGGAATGGGAACTCTAAAAAGGTGATATTATTAAATTAGGAAGAATGAAATTGTAATTACTAGAAATCAATTATGACATTGATACACTACAACATTAAAAAGAATAAGCAGAAGAAGATGATGAATAATAATCTAAAGATTTAGAACTTGAAGCAAGTCAATGCAGAATTTGTTTTAGTAAGAGTGGTTCCCCCTCTAATCCACTCTTTAGTCCTTGCAAATGTAATCTTCCTTAATATTTAGATCAGGTATGGGTTCCATGAAATATGTCCATCTTAATTGTCTATAAATTTGGATTCATTAATCAATTAAAATTAAAAACCAACATTCCTCAATTCAATATATTTGGAAGAAAATGGAATGTGAAATTTGTAAGATGCCTCTTTAAAGTACATACACCTACTAGGGTCAAATATTTTGCATCATGCAAATACAAAAACCCCTTGTTCCTTATGTTGTATGGAAAATAACTTCTGATGGTAGATCTAAAGAAGGCATTATATAAGTCATGGAATTGCCAGATAAATAAGAAATTAAAATTGGAAGAGTCCCTGATTGTGATATCAAGTTGAAGGATATTTCTGTTTCTAGAAGTCATGCTATTATTAAAGTTATAAAGTCCGAAGATAATAGATATAAATTGGTTCTCTAAGATAACAACTCTAAATTTGGAACTTTATTATATGCATAATCAGAGAAATTACTCCGATATGAATTTCAATCTCCATAAAAAGTTCTCTATCAAATCGGCCGAGTTCTACTTTATGCTCAATTAAAAGAAAAAGGGAAATCATATAATAAATAGTACTCCTAAATTTTTATATATATTAGATTTACTTGTTACAGACATCCTAACTAAATTCAAGTACTTCCAAAAAAAAGCATTAATGAATAAGCTACTATTGTTCCAAATCTTGAAAAAGACAAAGACAATTAACTATCATTCTAAACATATAATGAATTAAATCAGGATGACATAGTTATTAATGTTAAATAAATATGATCACCTGTTGACTATTATTATTTTTTATAATTAAAATATTTGTCTGTTAATGATCCAACAATTAAACAAATGGGATTGCATCCTAGAGCCCATTCTCAAAAATAATGTCTACATGTAAAATTCTTTATCAAATTCTAAGTGCAGGTTTATATTTGGCTGACATTCATTGTGCATTAAGCTTAGATCTTTTACAATCTTTGCAAATTGGTGCGTTATTAAGTGTGATTGATGAACCAAAAATAGATGCCTCAGCCTATATTATACATGAAGTAATTAATATTCCAGATTGCACTTAATAAAATATTTAAGATTATTTTCCATAAACAAATCAATTTATTGAGTAACATAGGTAACATACTAATGTAATGGTGCATTGTTATGCTGGTATCTCTAGAAGTGCATCTGTAATTATAGCTTATTTAATGTTTAAATTTTAATGGGGATTTTAATCAACTTTAAATTATGTCGTTTCAAAAAGACCCTAAGTTAAACCAAATATTGGTTTTATCTAATAATTGATCTAATATGAAAAACAAAACAAAATCAGATAGTCTTCATAGCAGCATTAAGTTCAAGGTTCTAATTCCAATAAAACTGAAAAAAATCTATCTTAATCTGATAGCAAAAGCAATAGATAGTACTTACACTCGAAACTAGATTTGAATTAATTAGAAGTTGAAATAGCATAAAGATAGTAGGAGTTACAAATTCTTAAACTTCAGTATGAATAATTGAATGAAAAAATTATTAGTAGAAACACAAAAAATATATAACCTTTATAGTGATACATTTATCACTTTGATTTTATTCATTTCAAAAAATATCTTTTATTTATTATTTCTAAGTATTAATTATGACAATATGATTAAACCATATGATACATCTTAAATATAACGGTTTCTTCTGTTCCTAAAATGAATGAATAATTAAATGAGTAAAATCGTATTTCCTTTTGTTAATTTATTGATTTGTTAATATGAAAAGTCTTCTCAAAATAAGTATAAGTTTTACATATGAGCAACAGCTAAGTAGATTATCAATTAAAATTGTTATATTGTATATAAATCTGGATCAAAATTTGTAATATTTTATTAAAGAGAGAATATTTTCTAAAATCTATTTATTAGTACCTTGAACTTATATTTTGTATTTATTTTGATGAAAATAAATTTAATCTTTTAATTATTGATATTTTTTGTTTATTTTTGTATTAAGCTAAGTATTTCTTCTTCTTTAAGTTAAATATTTTATTATATCATTTTCTATTCATTTTATTAATTATCAAGTATTCTGGTAAATATTATTTATTTTTTTAAACTATTTAAATTAGATATTTAGAAAGGTGAATTAATCTCTTTCCTTACGGGTAGCAGATTATTAGATAATTAAAAATAATTTATTCAAAGTACCCATTAAATATTTCTGAAGATTTCTGTGCTTGATTTTATTATCTTATAATCTTTCTTAGGCTTATTAAAGTTTTCTCCATTTTGCCTTTTACAAGAACAATCTTTTTCAAAATCTATTTCTAGTTATATAATAAACACTGTAGTTGTTTTTTAGCATCTTTAAGCTTTTTATAGATAATAATCTTGAAAGAAAGATGTAAAGGAGTTTATTTATAAATTCAATTGATCTAGTCTCCCTTTTGTTAATTAATCTTGCAAAAATCTATTTTCTTATTTTAGAGTATTCATTTATTTTTTAATTATAATAATCTCTCTAATTCTATGTTGATATTCATAAAGTCTTTTAAGATTATATTTCAAATTGTAATTAAACTTAATTTTAATTCCTTGTTTAATATTCTAATTCTTTCATATTTTTCTTTTCTTATTCCTTGGTATTAGAAGTACTCATAATCTACTTATCTACTCTAAAGAACTAGCATCTCTATATCTTTCTCAAGATGAATTCTCACTCTTGAAAGAATTGTTTATTCATCATCATTATTCCTTCTTATTCTTGATAATTCTAATAAATGCTGGCTACTGAGGACCTGGTTCATATTGTATAATTTAATCAATATGTAATGTTGTTTTTTGAATCAATCTATAAGTTTATTAGGATTTCACTTTAATCGGTCTTTCAGTATTTAAATTCAAAATTATTATAAATCAAGTTAACTTTATTATTTTAATTCCTACAATCAATAATTTTCAAATCTGGATCGCCATTTTGGACATCTTAAAAAGGGTTTTGTCCTATTCTTGCAATTATGATTCATCCTTTAATAATTCCTACTTTTCAACTTAGTCTTTCTCTCCATTTATTTTTATTTTATTTTCAATTAATTTTTGATTAAACTATTTTTGTTATTTGTTTCATTCTTATCTTTTTCTTTAATTCTTCTATTTCCAATAATAATTAAGCATTAAGGTTTTTCAATTATTTATACTTAATTAATATTCATTTATTGTATTAACTCTAAATTTATTTTTTCTTTAATACTTATGTTTGATTTACTGATTATTCATGCTATTATATCAATTAAGTTAGCTTCATATTATCCTCATTTCAAGATATACACAAATTTTCAACATTGCTTTTATTAAATAGACTTTATTATTACCCAATATATTATTACTTTTCCTCTAACTATTATCATAATCTAATATTTTCATCCTAAGATAAGATATAATTAAAATACTTAAAGTCGAGTGATATTTTCTAAGTAGCCTTGGTTTTAATTTTGAGTAACTTTTTTGTGGGTGTTCCTTTATCTTTCTAAATCGATTGCACCTCTCTCTAAAATTATTAAATTTATGATTTTATCTTATTATTCATTTTAGTTGATTATTCTTATATTTAAATTTCTTCATATAAACTATACCTTATCCTGCATAATATATTTAACTCTCAATTTATTTTGCATCTACATTGTCAAGTGTACTGTTTCTAGAAAATAAGTTTTATGAATGTAATTGATTATGGGAATGCACTTATTAGGATTTTATGTATTAGAAATAGATAGCATCTTTTTTATAATTAATAATATAATGCAAACATTATTATAAGCTTTTCAATAGAAATTATCCTTGTCTGTTTCTGTTGTTAAAGATTCTACTCCTTAAATATTGTTTGGCATAAGTCTACTTTCTTGTTTATACCTTTTAAATAAATAATAAACAGAAGAGAAACAAGTGGAACCTGAAAAGACTGAAAAAAAATAAAAAAAAAAAGCATCCAGTTAAAAAAATCTGGATGACAATAAGCCTCAATAAAATGATGTGATATAAGATCTGGTATTAATAGTTTAATTTAAAAGAAAAAAAGCTAAAAGAAATTAAACAAAAAAATTAACAAGCAATTTGATGATTCAATTGACTATACTGAAGAAAATGTACCTAGATCACCTGATTATAGTGTGATTTCAGAAATAGATTAGAAATATTTCTTAGAGCTGATTAAAAATCAAAAAAAATCTAAAAGAGCTTACTAAACAGATTGTGAATCAACACCTATTATATCATTAAGAGGGTATGTTTTATATAAGAGATTTTAGATTTAAGAGAAATTAATAATTAATAGGAGAAGAAGATAAAAAAGGAGAAGATAGATTGTTTTATATTCTTAAATAACGTGTTATTGAATAAGAGGAAAAGGAAAATGAAAATGATGAAGATGATTATTGATATAATTAAATCAAACATTATGATTAAAATGAAATCAATACATATACAATCATTTTCTCAGGGAATTCTCCACCCGATTACATGTCTCATTTAATAATCTAATCATAGTTCTTTCAGTTTCATCTCTTTATAATTGTTCTTCAGTCAATTACAAATTTAAAATATTATTTATCTCTTAAATCATCACTTCCATTTAGTTTTAAGATTCTGATCTTTATTTCTTTTCTTAATTTAATGTTTCCGATACTGAAAATACTTGTTCTCCCATCCTTCTAACAAATTCTTAATAAATCATTTCTCTATCAATTATATTTTAATCATACCTCTCTCTTTTCTCATTCCTAACATCTTAACTTAAATTTTGAATTTTATCTTCAATCTCAATTTTATATTACTCTTCAGTCTCTTTTCTATATTATTATTATTTAGTCAATTCTAATCTCATTTTATAAGATTATTCATCCATCAATTTTGTTAATCTCATTTCAAATGTCTTACGATGAATTTTATCCTTTTATATACTCTATTACACACTCTTTTCTTATTCTTTTAGATTATTTTAATGAAAGTTTTTAGAATTAGTCTATTAATAAATTTTATTTTATTTTACATTTCTGATAATTTAATCATTTCTTAACGTTTCTTCAATTTTATTTAATTACTCTTATAATGATTGTAGTCTACTAATGTCATTTTAATGAGCTTTTTAAACCTTTTAATTAATTGAATTCAATTTTTCTTCATAAGTTTCCTTTTTTAATGTTCTATCCTCATCTATCTATAATTAAGATAATTTCTCGTTCAATTAAATGACTCTAGATTTATTTGGAGATACTTATTTTATAGTTTTATATTATACCTGAAGTTCCATAAATCAAGGACATCATCATAGATGAACTTCTTTGCTTTTAAGTATTTGGGGAAGAATATATTGAGCTATTTAACATATAATTAATAAAATATAAAAAATAAAATGAATAGAACTCCTCATATGGATTAATTGATTTCCAAAATCTATAGATAACGTAAAAATGTAAGTCTAATATGTTATAAAAAAGTAAACTCCTAATGATTATTCTAGAGAGATGTACTCTCATCCAAATAGCCATTAAACATCTAACAAAGATCTTTTGAATTTGACTAGCAAATAAAAATTAAATAAATCATGTAACTACAACTCAAATTTGCATCAAAGACTCTAATCCAAAGCAGGAACAGATATAAAATAAAAATTATTAGATGAAAGTAAATGTATGTAATTACTTTCACAGTTTTAAGAGGATCGCATTCTAACATCTCTACTAGTTATTTAATTAGTACACTAAAAGAAAAGGTTAGTGAAAAGGTCAATTAAAAAGTTTAAAAATACAACACTTGTTAAGAGGCTTCATCATTCATAGTCCCAGAAAAAGAGTTATCACCTAAACCTATGTTTAAGATACTAGAAAATTATCTCTTTGCTGAATGTTAAAACCTTAAAACTTAAGTTTCACTTAATTCATTTCAAGAACTACTAGATAAAATGGAAATAAAAGAGTAATCCTTAAAAATATCAATTTTTGCAGATTTAAAAAAGCTATTCATTATCTTAGCTTAATCTATTCGAAATGATATTAAAACATAAAAGAAGGAAATCGAATCTGTTCTTCGATAAAATAATTCGTTGAAATCATAAATTTAAGAAATGAATTCTCAGTTGGATAAATTCAAATCTGTTATTGAAGATTAACAGAAATAAATCAAAATTAAAAATGAAGAAAACTTTATTTCAATTATGAATACACTTAGATCTCATGGAGTTGATCCTAGAAAAATGTTGAAAAAATGTTAAGATAATGTTGAAACATGTAAATTAAAATAAGAATAATCAGAATTCATAGATGAATCATAAAAATATAGCTCAGATGATTCTATTCCATTTGGTAATTATTATTTAATATTATTTAGTTGATCCTTAAACAATAATAAAAAATGAAAAAAGAGTAAAAGGACTAGCACTCAATTTGAATCCATTAAAAGATCCTAAAATAGCTCCAATTGGATATTAAGATGAATTTATGGCTAATATTAATGAATTCAGCGAAAGTTGGAGATAATAAGCATTAGCTGAAAAAAGATTTTGACTTTTTTAATTTAATAATTATTTTTATATTGATTATGTAGAGTAATCTTAATAGATTAATAATCTTGAATTATAAATTTAATAATTCATTATAATTAAATTTAAGAGAATATTTGTGAAAACATTAAATTTCATCATTGATTACCCAATTATAAATGCGACAATAATTATCCATATAAATTTCAAAATAATTAAAATCTAAATTACTACTAAAAGGAAATGCTGCAAAATAAACCCTCATAAGATGCATTTGATGAAGTTTAAGGATCATTTTAGATGGATGATCAATATAATGTATAGGAAGGATATAGAAATTCCATTGATGAAATTCCTGCAAATTAACTTAGGTTATTCTTTATTTATAATACATAGTGGTGATGAAGCTTTAGAGAAGAGTTTTATGTAATCTACAGGGCAATCGTCAATCTGGTAAAAAAAAGGATAGAAAACATCAATCCCTATGACATCAGTAATTATAATGAAGAGTATGGTTGGAGTAGGAATCTTAGGAATAGTATTATTTGATTATAATTTAGCCTTATGTAGCATCAAACTTTGGAGCTATTTTAACAATTCTAATTCTAATGATAATATTTAATTTTGGTATCCTTTCTTCTAATTTATTGCTTAAATCTAAGAATTTATCCAAAAGAAGTAACTTTTCAACAATTGGATTTTATATTTTCAAACATAAATGGATTATCATAGTAGTGAATGTTATGATTATTTTATCAAATTTAGGAGTATGTTTAAGTGAATTAATGTATTTAATAAATAATATATTTTTAGTATTTTTGGTGATACAGTAGGCAATCTTATGAATTATTTTACTGATAGAACTACAGAAGAATAACCATTCTATTTAACAAGACCAATTTTTCTATCAGTGTTAAGTATAATCTTACTTCCTTTTTTGCTTGTTAAGTCAATAGAAAAGTTGAGATTTGTAAGTTTATTTGCTATTTTGTCAATCAGTTCTTTTTCAATTCTTGTTATCTATAATTTTTTTACAATTGATAAAACAAATAGTTAATTTTCATGGTGGATACCAGATAATTTTGAAATTAAAAGAGCCTTAGCATCTATGCCTACATTAATATTAGCATTTAATTGGCAATTTAATTTATTTCCTATATATAAAGGAATGGCATAACCAAAAGATTCAAATTTACTCACATCTACAATTTTAGGATTTTGCTAGGGATCAATTTTATATTTAATAGTTGGGTTGCTAGGATATGCAACTTATGGAAAAAATGTAACAAAAATTTATTAATATATTATAGATAGAACCAAACTTTTTATTAAGTATTAATGAAAAAGATGTAGGTGCTGTTTTATTTGTTATTTAAAATTTATCCTTCGTATTTTCTACAACTCTTACATTGCCAGTCATATTTTTTGGAGGAAGGAATAATTTTATTTAAATGATTAAATAATTCACTGTAATAATAACTAATATTAATTATAGGAAAATAAAAAAGTTAATATTTTGGCCAAAAAGAAATTATTTGATTCTTAATAAACTGAGTAGTATTACAAAGAACTTTTGTAATTTCGAAAAAAATCTTAAGCGATTCGATTCTATGGAATCAGCATTTTGTTATTCATTTTATTAGCAATTGGAGCAGTTTTCATAAAAAATTTAGGAACTGTCTATAATTTATTAGGAGCAATTGCCTGTAATGCTATTTAATTGGGACTACCTACTTTGTTTTACGTATTCCTAGTAAAATAAGTGAAAAAAATGAAATTCCGTAATAATTTAAATAGATTATTTTATTTTTTCGTATGTGGTTTATTGTGTGTAAGCATAATTCTAACATTCTTATGTGTAACATGTGAATTTATTCAACCAGAAAAAGAATGAATTTATTGATGATTGATATTTTTGTACCTATTTTATATATCATCAATAAATTATTAGTTTGAATTAATAAATAAATAAATTATGGATTAATAAAATTCAGCAAACAGAGAAGAGAATTCAGTATAAGCAAGAAATAGAAGGAGAAGAAATGATTCTAATAATAGAGATTATACTTGTGGTTGTGGTAAAAGCTATCTAAGTTATGCTGCATTATATACCCATTTAAAGTATGAAGCTTTATACAATTGAAAGATAGAAACATGATTCAGTAGCTCCCGATGGAACTTAATTACCTAATAATGCAAATTAAAGGCCAGGTAGAGGTAGGCCAAGAAGAGTAAATTAAACATAATATAATATGAGCAAGAAGATCAAGATAGAAAGAGTGCAAAATCTGATGATGGATAATCTGAGAGTGGGAATGAGCCAGATGAGACTCTTGAAGAATTATTAACATTTTTAGATAGTATAGGGAGTTTTAGATAACCTGAAAAATTTGAAAATGAAGTAGAAACATAGGTTTTTTTGCTTTAAAATTTTCCTTGCAATGTTTTTTCAAATTGTTCTGAATACTAGGGAATCTATGATTTATTAAAAGATCTTACAAATGAGAAAGTAGGCAATATATTTTTATAGAAGATAAAACTTTAAGATATTGATCTTCTTGCCAATGAACCATTTGATAAAGATAAATCTTTACGTAAAACTAATGTTTCTAAGATATTGGCATATTTTTTAACATAAATAGGTCCAAAGTTATGTGTTGAAGCATATAGAGAAGTAATTTGAATAGAATATTTTTTATAGATGGTAATATTCATAGTTTTCTATTAAAAATGTTTGAATACATTAGGTTATTAGGCAATTTAAAATAATTTATAAGAATAAAAAAATGGAGATCATAAATAATTGGATATCAAAGAAGGTTATATTTCTAAAATATAAATTAGAGGTCACTCAAAATTAAGAGTTTTGTGATGTTTAAAATGGTGAACATATGTTATTGATTGCTAACGAATTTATATTATCATTTTTGCCTTCATCCTATTTGGGATTAGAGGCAATTGAAAAAAATTTCAAAATATTTGGTAGCAGTGCTGAAAAATTAAAAAATGCTGTTTATGTTACCTAACATTTCTCTTATTGGTTATATTCTTTAAAATTTACAAATTCTAGATTAGATTTCTATACTGATGATGATTGATAATTTTTAATTATAAATGTGTGTTGAAATATATAGACATAAATTATTAATTAAATATTAAAATGAGTGAGTTGGAATATGTGAATCTTGAAAAACAATCTAAAGGAAATAAAAACAGAAATAATAATTAATTCAACCGAAGAGGAAGAAGAGGAGATAGATTTTAATCAAACAGAAGAACTAGACCTGTTTGGAAATAAAGATAAATACAATAAAGATAATAACAATAATAAGTACATCTTTTTTGAAAACATTACAGGGATAATAAAGATCAAATAGATTCAGAAGAATACCAACTGGATAAGCTAGAAGATAAAGAATTAATCAAATCTAAAATAGGCCTAGATAATAGTAAAGGGAAAGAGGAAGAGATAGAGTGAGAGATAGAGATAGAGATAGAGATGGAGAAAGAGATAGAGATAGAGTTAGAAATAGAAATAGAGATGAATAGAGATATAATAATAGAGATGGAGATAGAGATAGAGATAATGATAGAGATAGAGATAATGATAGGGATAGAGAAATTAACTCTAAAGGACCTAGACCTAATGTAATTGTTAGAGGATTAGATCCACATCAAACAGAAATAGGACTTAGAGTAAATATCTTAATTTAATTATTTTTAGGAGTTTTGTTCTTAATATGGACCAATGGAGATGTGCAAATTAGAAAGAGACAATTTTGGAAATGTCAAGGTATTTTTTCAAAATATTTATAAATAGCCTGAAGGAATTGGTTTGATTAGATTTTTTAAAGTAGATAATGCTGAATTATTTGTTTCAAAAGTTGATGGTGAGGTAGTGAATGTTAATGGAGATGATAAAAGCGTAATCATTATATAAAAATTGTTAGTTGAGAAGATTATCTGCTAAAATAGTTGGATAGAATAATAAAAATAATAATGATAGATAAACTAGTGGAATTCTTAAGATAAGTAGAGGTCCTATTCAAAAGTAATTATTATCTAACAATATTAGATCATGGAGAAGATGAAATGGTGAAATATGAATTAATAATATTTTAAACAAATCCTAAATATTTAGCATTAACTTTGGTAAATAGCTTTATGGATTAGTCTCTTATAAGGATGTATTGTATTTAGATAATAATAAACATACTCTTTAGACTTTATCTATAAACTACTATCTTCACATATATTATCTATAATTATACACAGTTACGATACGAATAATATGAATACAATCATTTAATTTATTGCATTACTTTTAGGTACATCTACCTTTGATTTAGGTTCT
>JPFL01000296.1:11834-74073 GCA_000733385.1 Paramecium biaurelia
GGATCAATTGAAATCCTAGGTTTGAGATTTAATTTCAAAAAGAAAAAATAGAAAGAAATGTGCATCTGATTGAGAATGAATAAATGTTATTACTTTCTCAAGATAAATCAACATTAATTCAATTTTATAATGCCTGCTACTTTTATTCTATATTATATAACAAACAAATATATGATTATATTATTTTAAGAGGTGGATTGTTTTCTTTTATACAGTAAAATATTATCTGCAATTTCAAATTAATCTTTATCTTGAATTACTCTATATATTTACTTAAAAACAATACTAACAATGAACTAAGTGTGAAGCAATTTTAACTTATTCCTTACATCAAATTAGTTTTCTTGAAATACAATTAAATATATATTATTTATAAATATCTCATTCTAATTTAAAAGAGCAACACTTGAACCTCTAAAATAAAAAGAAAAGAACTTCTACTCAAATGTTTCAAAAAGGTAACAAAACGTTTCATATGAAACAAAAATTTATTTATGATCTGAAAAAAGGATAGAGACTTTATATAATTCAAGCCAACTTAATGATAAATTAGCAAATGCTTATATTAATAAGACAACAAAAAGTAACTGTTTTTATACAAAAAAGGAAGCAATAATTAGTAGGTTAACTGAATAAAGTAAATATTTATCAATAAGGGAAAGTAAATAAGAATTATTATTCATTTTGAAATACAATATATAAATATTTATTATTTTTTAATATATTTGGAGTTCCTTAAGGAGAATTAGTATAATTTAGTAAACAGAAATAAAATTAGATTTAAAGTATTTGCTATTGAATCATCAAAAATAAAAAAGAGTGAATTTTTATAATAATCCTCCTTCTAAACCAAGGGTAAAACAATAAAATAAAGATAAAAGGGCCTAATCAAAATATAAATGGATGTATTGAAATTAATATTGTGAATAATAATATATCATTAATAAACATCATCGTCATCTTCTTCATCCATTGGTCCATCATTTCCCCCAGGTGGTGGTTGATTTGGGGGATTTGCCTGCTCTCTCTAAACATGTTAAGCTAAGGTTAAATAAAGATTTTACTAAATAGATCTCCATTTTATTACTTCTCAAACAAATAATTAACTGCCATTTCCACATTTTTATCACATGCTAAATAGCCTTCTAATGAATCTTATTTAGTAAAGCCGTAACTCATAATCTAAAAGTATAAAAATATAAGTACAGTTTCAATATCTTTAAATTCTTATTAAGTTAATTAGATAGATCCTGAAGGGGGAGCTTATTATCCTGGTCCCATGAGTATTTGTAATAACATTTCAGGGTTTTATGAAACTTATGCGTGTAACTCGGGATTTGTCTACTAAAGTTGTTGTAATAATTAAGGTAATAATTAGATAACAGCTTATGGATTCTATTAATACAACTATCTTAATTATTAGTATTAAGGTGGCTAACCAACTGGCTATTATGCAGTTGGTGGCTATCCTTAACCACTAACAACTGGAGCAGGAGGATTTGATGTAACTCCAGGAGGGATGCCCTAATTATAGAACTTCGGATTACGTTTAATAAGTATTCAACAGCTCTTTCAGGATTATTGAATGCTGCCTTCATAGCATTTACACATTCTTCCCTTTAGAATCCCATAGACATTAACTCTTCAATGGCTTTGTCGTACTCCGGTCCAGATAACAATCCTGTTCCAGTTACTGCTGGTTTTATAACTGGAGCTCCTTAAGGTTAAGGCAATTATTGTGGGGGTAATTATTAAGCAGGTTATTGAGCTGGCTATTATTGAACAGGTTATTAGGCAGGTGGTTGTTAAGCTGGCTATGGCTAATGAAGTGCTTATTTCTATGAATATTTTAAATAAATTTAATTACTTTGGCATTAACCATGACTACTAAAAATTCGTTTTCTTAAATTCCCAATTCTGCAATAGTTGTTTTATCATCTAAGAGTGTACCTTTTCTTAATAATTTTTGTTGACCAACCTCAAATTATTTTACTTAAAAGATCTTTTCTTTCACATCAGAAATCTAAAATATTTTGATTGATTATATACTGTGTCTGCTCCTTCCACATCTAAAGGAAAGTTTTATCCGCTTAATGTTTTAATAATAATTTTCATAATTTAAATATTAATATTCAGATTGGGATAAGTTTTTGTATATATTTATATAATAACTATATTATAATAACAGCCATAAATCGTGCTCAATTAAAAAGTGTAAAGTAATATTTAAATGTAGTTTAACATTAATGTGAGGTCTTGATAAATTTTGATAAATTAATCATGATTTTATATTTTTCCAGAATGCTGTTATTGTGAATATCTAATAGATTAGCTTATATTTTCTCTGAAATTTAGAGCTAATATATTATTTGATTTTATAAATTAGCTACCTTATTCCTATACATATGGTTGTTTGGTGATTTTGTACTATTTGAAACATCAAAGACAGGTCGATGATTGTGTAAAGTTATATTATTCATAATTAAATTAACTCATATCAATTCAATAATACATTTCAGTTTAAATAAGATAGTTTAAAAAGGAACTTTTTCAATTTGCTTATCACAAATTCAAATACAATATTAATTTATTGTTTATCCTCTTTAAAGTTTTATCCATTTTATAAATTTATAGGAAAAATACAACAAATAAAGATTGTAATAATATAGAATTATTGTCATTATTATTTTTTGGTTTTCTTTTTATTAAAAAATTTTTCTAAAGCCTGCATATCAGATTCATTATCTAGATCCATCATTTCTTCTACATTTAGTGGTTCTAAGCTGGTTATTATCTAAGCTTTTTTTCTAAAAGATAATTGTATTTTTCTTACTGTTATTGAATAACAATTCCAAGATTAATTTTCATATCACTTATTGCCTCTGCAACTAACTATTATCTTCGCTTAAGTAGAACAGTATCATGATCTATTCTTGCTGTCGGATCTCCAATAGAAAACTTAAACTCTGTGTTTTTGAACATCAAATATAATGAATCAGCTATTTTAGATATTGATTTTAACAAATATTAGTAATCATTACCAACTTTTGGCCTAAAAATAATATTTACAATTTACTCAATGAACTCATTCCAAAATTAAGAAATCGGTCTCGTAGTGTCGGGGCAATCGAAGCAATGTAGCCACGCTCTAATACGGATGTCACTAGCTAAATTTAGCTCAATTTCTCCTTTCATTTATGTTCTATAGGCAAAGTATTCTCGATATGCGGATTACATCCCTAAAGCCCATTTATTGAGCATGCATTTATTTGGTAGGGCTGATATTTTTTGAACCATCTAAGGAGGTAATTTCATAACTTCTAAAGTTAATTGAGATTTAATATTAGAAGAAAGTGCTTTTACAACAGATCTCCACCCATTTCGATTTGTTCTGATATCTTTTTTATCAATAGTAATATCTTTCAATGGTGCACCACCTTTCAGCTCAATAATTTGTTTTCCTGGTTTTAATTGATAGACCGGAATTGAACCATATGCACATGAAATCTGTATTAGTCTTCCTTTATTAACTGAATAAGTAATGAATTCAAAAACCATTTCTTTTAAATTGTCCATTTTTTCATCAAAATTACCCCATCTCATTAGAATTGCCTACTCCATAGCGGGCTATTCAAAAACCCATCTATCTTCGTATTCTTGATTCCAAGCCGCAGGAATGTAAACAGAGTTACCTTCATATTTATTAATTGCTTTATCAATTAAGATGATGCCAATTTCTCTTCTCAAAAATGAACCTCTAGGAACATCTTTTTCATCTGGAATAGGTATTCCTGTTGCTTCGATCAATCTAATTTCAGCCAAGAAATTATTTTTAATATTAACTTTGTCTAGAATACTTTATTTAATATTGAAATTAGATGCTTCCACATAATTAAGCCCTTAGTAAAAAAATCCACAATTATCAAGAATGGGCTTGAGTTAGGAGGATGGCATGTTTTAAAGTTTTTTATTTTATCCCCTAACAAAACTCATAATAAAATTTTGAGGCAATTATAAGAAAATCTCTTTCAAATCATGTAATGAAATTCTTCTGCTACCCTTTATATTCATTACTGCGGCTGAAGCTTTAGCTGACATACCAGATTAGTTTTTTTGAATGAAATAAATAAATTCATCTATATCTATAGATCCAGATTTATCCTCATCTATTTCAACAAATAAATCTGTTAGTTCTTCATTTTTAATAAGTACTCCCATATTTTGGAATACTTAGCTCACTTACTCTTTAGATAACATTCGTGTAGTGGGATTACAAACTTATCTGAATTCTCTTCTCAAATCTTCCAGTAAGTCATCAGCTTGTAGAAGTTCTTTTTTTAAGATATCTTTAACTATATGTGAAAACTCTTAATATGATATGGTTCCACTTCTATCTCTATCAAATTGAGCAAAGTATTATGATAACTCTTCGGTTCCAGGATTTAATCCTACAGATTAAAGAGCCTTAAGCAATTCACGTTAATCTAATTATTAATTCTTGTTCTCATCAATTTGATTAAACAAATCCAAAATTTCTTACTCTATATCTTAGCTTTAGACAATATTATCGGCTTGTTTTTTAATTTATTACTCTGTTTATTTTGATTGAAATACTAATCGAAATTCATTGATAGAAATATGTCCACTAGAATTGGCATCTAAATAATCATAAAGTTCTTCGCATTATGTTGCAGATAATCCAAATTAAGCATCTAATGCTTTTTTTGTAAATTAAACTCTATCAATTGTGCTATTTGAATTTGGAGGGAAGAAATAAAGTGCAAAGTCATCATATGATTTACTGCGCTTTTTCAAAAATTCATTTATTATTGGAAGCATTTTGTTGAATTTCTCTTTGTTTTGAGTATTCAGCACAGATTTACGTTAATCTTTTTATGCCAAGCCAAATTATTATTTTTCATCTTCTTGGCTATATTAATTAATCTTTGTTCGATCAACATTTAAAAGTTTGGCTAAATCACTCAAATTTATATAGCCATTTGATTGCAATAATTATTTAATTGATTTGATTTCTTCGGCTGATATAGATCCTATTAATTTCTTACTTACAGTCAAAAAGTCATTAAAAGGTATTTGATTGTATCCTCTTTTATCAAGTTGTTCATAGAGGTTGAAACAATTTTTAGCCAATACTATTTCGGATATGTGCAATAAAAATGTATCTAATGTTGATTATAAACCTTGGTCTTTAGACTGTAGATCTTGTTTTTACGGAATCACAATTTAATTCAATGTTAGAACTTCATCGTATATCTTAAAAGTTATCTAACCCTTTTATTCAGTGTCCCAATATTAAAATGCTTCCTTCAATTCTCTATCATTCAAACCAATTTTTAAATTTTTATTAATCTTATCTAATTAAGGAATCTGCCAAACAGGTTAATGTTCTCCAATTAGATTCCAAAGTTATTGTTTTGTATATTGTTTATGTTTAATCATAGTAAAGTTCAATGCTTTGGCTAAAAGTTTACCAGGATTATTCATTTTCAAATATAGTAATACAATGCCCATTTAATTTTACCCTTATGAATAATAGTAATAATATTGCTAGACATGTGGTGTTGGAGCTAGTATTTCTAAAAATTAGAATGCTAATTCCAATTGATCAGGCTTTGAAATTTTTAATTCTGGAAGTGATGTTTCATCATATTAACAAAGCAAATCAAAAAGATCAATGTTCTTTTAGATACATTTTTTTTGAATTTCTTAGTCATAGAAATTAAGATCAAATTCAATTGGAATTTGTGTTTATTACGGTTGAGGCTTGGTAACTTTGGCATCGTTAGGATCGTATTTCTAAGACTATTAATCCTACCCTTAAGATATCCAGCTTTATTCAAATTTGGCATTCTGAACCCATTCTTGCTTTTTCTCAAATTCTTATTGATATTGCTTATTATACATTGTATTTTAAGGAGGATAAGCAATAGAACTATTAGGAATTGATGCATTAAAGGATGTCCCTACTTCTTTTTAATTATATTATGGATTATATTGTTAATATTATTATTATGGTAACTAACTATTATATTAAGGTTATTATCCATTATATTGAGTTTACTATCCAGTATATTAAGGTTATTATTAGGGGAATGAAGGTTATTATCCAGGAAATTAAGGTTATTATCCATATTGCATTTATTAACCATTTTATTGTTATTAATATTAAGGTTATTAAAATTAGGTAGGCTATTAAAAGGAAGGAGGTTAGGGCTACAAACTCTACGGATTTGGTTATTATTAAGGAATCTAAACTGATTGCTGTATTGCTTACGGTTGAATAGATTATTATCTTTATTGCTACTTAAAAGCTAATATAAATCTAAATTAATCTAAGTTTTCTGAATATTCTTAATCAAAATATCTAAAAAACTAATCTAATTCAAGCATTGAGTACTTTTAAAAATAATTAATATAATTTGCAAATTGTTTGAATTCAATAAATTAAGATCCTTATGAAATTATTTGGAATAAATCGGATAATTATTGATCCATCTATGGATTACGACCATTTAACATCACTAATTTCATTTCTTGAATTTATTTGGCAGTGATTTCATTTCTTTTATATATTTAATATTCAAATTCTGTGAAATTTATTTTACCATCTTTATCCATATCGAAGATATCAAATAGTTATTTTTAATTATCTACAGTAGTACTGTAACCAATAGTTTTTAAAAGTAATGCCGTGAATTCTTCAAATGATATAAAATTATTTTAATCTTTATCAGTTTACCTATACATTGCCAGGAGAGTGCACACCTCCTTCTCTAAGTATTAAGTAAAACTTTTAACAATTCTATCAATTTCTTAATTTGTATTAAGCACTAAAACTTTCCTACTCTCTTTATACTTGGCTAATCCTAGGTTAATGAAATCATTAAAGGCATAGTAATCAATGTAATCCTGAGCGTCCTATTCTATTATTGTAAGTAATAGCTCCCATTCATTATCATTCAATACTATAGATTTGTCAGATATTCCCATCTTAAGGGCTTTGACTTTGACTCTTCCTTTTTGATTAATATCATAATCCTAAGAAATTTCGATCATATTCGTGTTTTTGGTTTTGAGTTACTCTCTTAATTTAGTGGCTATGGCATCTATTTTAGTAGAAGGAGTTTCAACTTAATACTATTTAGCTTTTAAACAAAAGATTTTATAGTTAATGTTGTTACCTTGTAATGCACCCAATTAATCGGCCAAAGCCTTCATCTCAAGCAATTAAATATTTGGACCATTATTTTTCTTTAGTACCATAATAAAGGTGTCTAAATCTAATTTATTAGTATAATTTTCATCTCTCACTTCAAACTCTCCCAACAAAGAGGTGGAATCTTTAGCAAATTTCATTACATCATCAAATATACTCAATTATTACTTATTAATGGTTGCCATAACTTTAGGTTTATCTTTGGTACAAACTTTAGATTTGAATTCGCTGATACTGATTGATCCATCCGAATTTGAATCAAGTAGTAAGAATAAGTTATCAACTGGTTTATTCCTTGACATAGGATCAATATCTCTTATCAATTTATAGAATTCTTATTTATCCAAGACATCATTTCCATTTTAATCGTAATTATAAAATAGAGATGCAGTTGCCACCTTGCCAGATTAAATAGTTTAATTCAAATTAATCAATAATTACTCAGCTTCTTCACAATCATTCATCAGGATAGCCAACTTATCATATTACAAAAACTTCTTATCTTCTGGGGATAGAAGATACTAAGCCAATTATTTGAATTCCTAAAATTCAAAACCTAAATTCACAATGATATCTTGGAAAGCATTTAGTAAGATCTATCCTCTTCCTTTTTTATCGAATATCTCTATAGTTTCATTATTTTCTCTTAATGCATCCTTTAATCGAAAGACAGCTTTCATTATCTAAGGAGTTAATTACTTTGTAAATGTTTATACAGTTTATTTATATTTATACTTTGTCTATTATTACTCTGATATATCATTTTCTTAATGTGATATCTTCTACTTAAATTCATATAAGTTAATGGTATTATCTCCATTAGCATCCGTTTTTGAAAACAAAGTTTCTACAATTTTTTAATCAACATCTCCTACTAATTACCCAAGAAATTCTGCAAATTCTCTTAATTCTAATTTTGTATTTCTGTTAGCATCATACTTTTTAAATACTTATTCAGGCTTACTTTATTCATATGCTAATTCTGTATTAATATCTGATAATAGTTTATTTGATGCATCATCTAGTTTTAAACCCTATTTTAATTTAAGTAAGGATATATTTTGTTAATCTTATTAAATGCTTGTCAAGAAATCTTAGAATTGATTATCTCCTGTATCTAATTACAATTATTTATTGACAAAATCTTGAAACTGTTTTTTTCGTATATATCCATCTCCCAAAGTGTCCAAATCCTCAATATCTGCAAAAGTGATTCTCTTCTTTTTCATTTATTTATTGAGCTGTTCAATAAACATAATTGCTTTATGTTGACTATATTTATATTGTTCGATTTTTTTATCCTTATAATAAAGGATTGCCTCAATTAGTAAATCAATGTCCACCAATGATTTATCATGCGGTACTAAAAGATTGTTTAATAGATCTTCTTACTCTATCTCATAATCTCCTTTATAAATTTCTAATTATCTTATTTTTTCTTTATATTATGTAATAGTCATTCTTTAGAATGTGCTTTTAAAATACTATCTAGGAGTTTATTCCCTTTCCTGTAATTATTTATAGATAAACTATAATAATTGTTTTTGAGAATCAAATTATTTTGCGTTAAACTTTATTGATTTGTGTATTGATTCTTCTGGATCATCAAAAGTACTTTTTTTTTCTTATTTTTATTCTTTAACTTCAATTTCTTGTAGTTACTTCCAATTTGATATTTTGAGATCTTTGCCTTTTTATACCATTGCATTAATAAATTGTGGATATTCTATTTCATCTTTGACTCCAAAGATACTCATTAGAAATGTAAAATCTGAATTTTTAAGACCATCATTTGCTTATTTAAAAGCATTAAACAATTAATTTTTTGTAATTATGCTAGCACTTTTTGTATTACTTCTTATTAATTATGGTAATGTCATTGAAATGCTTGCTAAACCATTGACAATATCCTATATAATTGCTCTGACATCTTCATTGATCAATTCTTCAAAAAATATTCTTACATTTTCAAATGAAATTGCTTTTTTATTAGTAGGATCCAAATGTGATATTAATTACTTTTCAATATCAGGTGTAGGATGGCATTTAAGATCATTCAAAAACTTATGAATTTCTTCATGACTCAGTTCTCCTCTTGATTTTGTGTCATAATGTCTGAAGAATTAAATAAAAATATTATGAATTTCTCTAATTCCTCTATACATCTTTACTTTTAAATCATTGAAGCCCATCTATTATTAATTCATTGATTTTGCATCTTCACAAAATTACTCATAATAAATTATATTCTTCTTCTTAGGGTCATATTTCTACTATATTATTGGAATATCCTCGGCAGCCAAATTGATTTAGCTTTCTTTTAATATCTAATCAAATTTTTCGAATTACAGATATCCCACTAATTCAGTGTCATTCTCTTTGAATTTTTCCAATAAATTTATTTATTGTTCTTCCAAGTATTTATGCAATTCTTTCATCATATCTGCTAATTCTTTTTCTTAATAATCATTCAATTCTCCCAATTTGATGACTTCCTTTTAATTTTAAATCCATTAGGATAAATCAATCTCATCTTTTTTTGACTGGTCAAATTATGACAGAAATGTTGATTTCTCTCTTGCAGTCACTTCAATTTTCAAATCTTACAAAGCCTCCCAAAAATATTCAGCTTTTATTCTTCGGCTAACAGGTTATAATTAATATTTGGATAAATATTATGTTGCTGTTTATTATTTAAACTATTTTGCCTTTTCCTTTAATTCTTCTAATAAGAGTTCTGGCTATGGTGATATTAATGTTTCATCTGCAATAATTGCATTTTAAGAAAAAAAGTCCTGTACTAGATCTTCAAGATCCGATAAAGGTGGTCGATTATTAGGATTTTTATCCAACATTTTCTCTATTAAATTAATGAAATGATTTCCATATGCTTTCCGTACTATTTCTCTAATTTCAATTCCCTTTTTAGATTCATGAGCCTGAAAATCTCTAAATACTACTAATTCTTCTATTTCTTTGAGTGAAGCCATTTGCAAATATACCATTCCCAATTACCAAACATCTATTTTTTGAGGATCTCCTCCAAATTAATCTCCCTGTCCTGTCCCTTATGAAAATCTTTAACTTTGGTTTTTTTTTAAAGTTGCTATTGATTCAGGAGGCAGATAATATTCGTTATTCTCATTTGAAAATTAATTAAAGTCTGTAATCACACAGCCTCCATCATCATCCTCAAATAAATTTGAAGGCTTAATTCTGCAATGAAAAAATCTCTAAGTGTCTGTTTTTTTCGATTTATGTATTTTATCAACCCAATTTGTAAATTCGTCAATGTATTTTTGCATTACATTCATGGGAATGAACTTTCCCTATCGTCTATGCAATTTAATTAAATCACCCATAGAATGTTTGAATTTCTTATAAACAAAACTTACACCTTATTTATCTTCCCAATATCCTTCTGGTATGTAGATGCCTGGTTTTGATAATCGAATTTTCATTTAATCGATTTCATCTATCAATTCTTTTTATGTCTTTTTTTGAGGAACAACTTGTTTGCATATCCATTATTCTAAACCCTTCTTGTATAATCCTGTTTTTCCAGTAATTGGATAAATAATTTGAAACTCTCCATATTGAAGTTTTTTCAATTAAGACATTAGTATAATATATTATCTAAAATTTTTGAATTTCTAGTGAAATTTTGAATAATATCTATAATACCATAGGTTTGTAGACAAAATATTGAATAAAAATACTGAAAAATAAAGTTTAGATAGAATTAATCATCTAAGTCCTAATTACATTAATAAGATTAACTTAATTTTGAAATATCATATATAAAAAATAATGTTGGCAAATTTGATACAACCTTAGTAGACATTCCAGTTAAATAAACAATTGAGAATTATTTATAAATAAATATTCAATTATCTTAAGAAATTAGAGAGAAATAATAATAACATATTTAAAACCACTTTATGTTTGGATGCTCATTAAAAATAAATATAAAAGATTAATTAAGTTAAGTACTTAATTATCATTCTTGTGATAAGAATTCGTTTGTAGGGATTCGAAAAAGTTTGATAAGGTTAAATCATAAATAGTGATATGACTCTCATGTATCTTTTTCTATGTTTCTTGTTATCTCTTTGAACCATTCTGGTTTCTGGTAAAAATCATTATAAATATCATTTAAGATGTGCATTATTTATTTATTCGGGTTACTGTAATTGATTATTGTATTTTTTAATATATTAAAAAGATGAACCATAGGTAGCATCAATCTCAACAGCAAATACACACGACAACCAAAAAATCTCAATTTTATACTCAATCGTATTGCTACTTAACATCTCTTTTTAGGCACAAAAGCGATCCAAACATTTTACATGAACGAGACAAAATGTTTTCAAATATAAAATCAATCATTCAAAAGAACGAAACTATACTCTCTTCAAGATTGGAGCCTACTCCAATAATAAGAAAAAAAAAAGAAACTTCAAAAACTAGTTGCACTTGCAATATATAATGAAAAATAGTTTATATTTGAAATTCTTTTGTGTCAGCATCTACTGAGTCTTGAGACATATTGAATTTCTAAGCAATTACATATATAATTATAGATTAATATTTAATATTTTCTGAAAAACTGTTAATTATTAAAACATATAAAAATGAGTTTAAGTATATGATTAGTCAGACCCAATGCAGCTTAGAAAAAACCAATGTAAATTCTAGTTGAGGAATATCTAATATATAGATAAGTTGTCTCTGATGAGAAAGTCAAAAAATAAATATTTAATTCTGATGCTAATCTAATTGAGATTAAAGAAGATGAAGTTAAAATATTGATGATTCCACAGATGATCTCAAAAATGAATGATTTAAATTTAATAAATATGATTCACTTTATTTTATTGCCATTTTTTGTCAAAAATAAAAATTATAACTGTTTTTTATAAGGTATATCTTATGTATGACTTCTTTGGCTGTCATAATTTATTTCTTTAACCTATAATTTTAAATCGCACCTCTAAAATTAATCTAATAATCATTTTATTATTATTCCTTAAAAAAGTTCTCATAGATATAAAGCTCCAACTATAATTTGTATTTTGTGTGAAGTTAAATAATATTTTAAAATCATATTTTATTTGACCATAAATTTTGATAATGTCCAGAAAAAAAATATTAATGAAGGATTAAAGAAAAGATGAATAATTATACACATACCTAAATATAGACAATCAAAGTAAAAATAATGATCTTATTCTTTAGGAAAATCTTAAATTTGTAAGTTTAATGCTAAATTTTTATAATAATTTTGATATTATAGACATAGTTCATTATTCTATTTTCTTATAAATTCATGTAAGTGTAAAGGATATAAAACAAAAAATACATTCTTAATTTTTATCTGAAGTATAATTTTAATTCAGAGAGAATTATATTATTATTTTATTTTTTAACTGAATTCTTCATTAAAAATATGTTCGCGTCGATTTCAATACAAAAGCTGAATTAAAATATTGATTAATCAACTCAGAAAATCATTCTGAAAGTAAATATTTATTCAGTAAAAAAGTATAATTAATAATTATAATATGAATGCAATTAGTTCTGCAGTGAATAATCTTATATTTAATGGAGAGAATATATAGGATGGTATTTGAATCAAAACATAATTAAAGACTTTTCAAGACCATTTGGTTTACATCTACAATTTAGCTAAGTTGAGGAACTGTAAAAACATACCTTTGATGAGATGGATGCCTTAGCCAGTCCAACAATTCACAGATAAGAATTAGAGAATAATAATAGATAGCGATCATCACAAGGGTCTGTATTTCGATTTTTGAAAATATTGCAAAAAAAAACATAATTATTGAAAGAAAATAGAAAAAAGCTTTCATTTTTTCAGAACATTTATTAGGAAAAAATACTGCATTCAGAATATAATAAATAATAGTAAACTAGAAGCAAATATGTTTTTGATCCAACAAATTTAATAGCTTTAGTTTTTTAATTTCTTAAATGTTTAGTTATATTTTCACTTCTTTTGATTATAACCTATATTTGGAGTTTTGATGATATGATGCTATTGATTGAAAGTAATAACTATTTCTATATAATGATGATATTGTTAATAGACATATCACTGCAATTCAATTTAGCTATAATAATCAGAGGATAAGTAATGATTTATAATAAATTAGATAATTTACAATAGAGTAATCATTTTTAAAAAGTACATTTCAAGATAATTTTTTGAAGATATTATATTTTTGGTTTCTTTAATTTTAATTATTCACACATCATAAATAATTTTTGTAATAATATTTTATGCTAATGGAATTGGAATGCTTTTTAAAATCATCAAAAAACTTGAGGATGCATTTGATTTGAGTATTAAAACAACTGAGCTCTTGAAATTGTGGAAACTGCTCTTTTTCATAAATTTGTTAGCACATTTTATAGCTTGTATTTGGCATTCGATTGGATTGAACACAATTGATACAAATAATAATTGGTTGGATTCAAAACAGATTAGAGGTGAATCAAATTTTATTAAATATGTTTACTCATTTTATTGGTCAGTTGTTACAATGGTTACAGTTGGATATGGAGATATCACTCCATAAAATTATTTAGAAATGATTTTATGCATAATCATAATGTTTTTATCTTGTGGAGTTTATGCTTATTCGTTGAATACAATAGGATAAATAATATCAATCTTAAATCATGAATCAGATAAATTGGAGAGAAGTTTTAGAACTTTAAATAAGTACTTTAGATAGCACAATATTAAAGATGAATTACAAAGTAGAATCAAAAATTATTTAGAATATAAATCAAAAGAGGAGGAAAAATCAAATTAAAATGTATAATTCTATAATTAACATAGGTTTACACAATTTTAGATTAATTATCTAATCATCTTCGATTTAAAATAATATCTGAAATCTATTAGAGTATGCTTTCAAAATTTCCTCTATTCCAAACAAATTTCTCAAAATCTACTCTTTAGAATTCAACCTCTTTGCTTGAAACTTTAAATTATGAACCTGATGACTTTATAATTAATTAAAATACTGAGAACGAAAATGCTCTTTATTTTATTGATTAAGGTACTGTAGAATTGTGTGAACAAAGAACTAAAACTGAATTAATGGAGTTCATATCTGGATAGTCTTTTGGAGAATATGAATTCTTCACTAACTCTCAAGCTGCATTCACTTATAAATGCAAAACACATACAAGAGTGTTTAAACTTTCTCGATCTAAATTTTTAGAAATTCTTAATAAGGAAGATTTTGAAATCTTTCATTAAATTAAACATTCTTTTGAATTCAATATCCCTGTCAAACATTCAAAATGTATCATTTGCCATCAAAATGATCACATGATTCAAAAATGTAAATTATTATTTTATATACCTGATATTTCGAAATTGGTCATCAGATAACAGAATGTCAAGCAGAGGAGAGAATTTAAACCAAGAAGAATGCAAAGAGAAAATAGCTTTTCTTTATTATCCGTATTTACTACTTTTATTATTATTAGTAAATTTAAGAAAAGCAATTTGAATATTATCAACAATATATATAGGAATACTCCTAGAAGGAGCTTATTGATGATGAAAATATAATAATTGGGGCTGATTCTCAAATTACATCATTGATGTACAATACATTAAAGGCGTCTGAAATATAAATTCAATAATCAAATCAAGTGGATCATGGAAAGGATAATTTAAAAACAAATAGTTTAAGAAAAATGAATTCTCAAAATGCTAAGACAAAATAATCCTTACCTGAGACTGGTATTACTCATGAAACATTTAACAAAAAGAAAAAATCAACTATTAAATTATAAGACACATCACAGAATTAAACAATTGTTTTTGATAGAATGAGAGACTTTAATTAATATTTTAGTGAAAACAATTATGATTAACAAATTAGTAAATATAATTAGAATTATATTGATCGAGGTTTTCCATCATCAATTAAGAAAAGAGCAGGAAGGGCTATGAGATTTATTTAAATATGAATTAAAATAATATGTTATTTAAAAAGTTACGGATTCTGATAAGATTCTAATTTACTACTATAGAATCTAATTGGGTCTTTAATATGATTTTGTTTATGAAAACCAATCCTGTAATTTAGAATTGAATTAAAAATGATTTTAAAAATAGTAAATTGTTACTAGTTATTTTATTTCCTTCTATTAATTTATTGTATCCTCAATAATTAATTGCAAATTTATTAAAATAAGGATAAAAATAAACAAACCATTTCTATAAAGTGTTTTAAAAATAGAAAGTTCTCTTTGGAGATATAATATAAAATTTAATGTAACATGAATATATTTATAAAAGAATATAAGTTGAGGCATTAGAAATATTTGAAATACATTAAAAAAGTTCAATCTAAACATCTAGTATCATTGGATGAATAAGTATTATATGATATAAAAGAATTTGGTTTATAATATTTCTCCAGTTTAATAAGGAGGATACCCCCTCCCTCCCAGAATTTATGAGCGGAATTTTACATAAAATAAATTAAAAAATGAATAGTACTTCAAAAGCTAAAGTGTATGTACAAAGGGACCGTCAATGGGAAGATATTTGCGTTGGGTATGTTTAAATTGTGCATACAGATGGTGCTACTTTTATTAGAGGGATAATGGAAAAATAAACGAAGTAATGTAACAATATAGTAACATATTCACATTTGAATGTCAACAAGGAAAATTGGTGCATAAATTTAAAAGTGAATCCAGAAATAACTTATGAGTAGCAAGGCGATAATATCATTTCTTGGGAGGAAACTGAGTTGAAATTGGAAATAGCAATCAGTTTTATTGATTGCAGATATTCATAAGAGTTTTGGAATTAATTATAAAATAGTAGAAGACATTTTCGATACGATGATCCAGAATCAACGTATCCTATAATACCATCTCAATAGAATTTGGAAGCAGTCTAATTGTGGATCAGTGAGAATCCTGAACTAATAATATAGAAACTCACAACTGATCCTCAAAACACTTTTCTGGAGGCCTTAGCAAAGATATTCTAGGATTCTGAGGCACAGCAACATTTGCATATATTAGAACAATTGCATTATGTAATAAGGAATTTAAGTATTTATATTTGATGTATGAGTTTAGTATATTTAAAAAATGAGAATGTTTTAAAGAAGTTGCTGAATGACAAATTTTATATGACTTTATTTGGGATAATGGAATGTATTTATAATTTGTTTATTAATTAGATCATTCCGAGAATAAAGGACCATAAAGAGTCTCATACAGAAATTTCTTGAGTTAGGAATTAAAATTTCATCAGATAACTGATTTGGACTCTGAAATAATGGAGAAAATTCACTTTAACTATCGATTATCATATTTGAAAGAAAGTGTCATGGCTTATTATCTTTATTTAGAAGATCCCATCTACAATCAATTCAATTTCTATATTAATTCGAATAACTAATCTATATTGGAGAGTTTATTGTTGAATCATTAATCTTAATTCGAATAATATTTGCTTAGTTTTCTGGATAATTTGGAATTGAATTGTAAGTTTATAAATGAATTCTTTTTGTCATTTAAATAGTTTTTACAGATTTAATTATTGAATGAAGCATTTGTTAATTGCATTGGTAAAACAGATTTATTAAGGGCATTATTTTCAAAGACTCTAGAAATTCAACAACAATAATTATGTTTTACAACATTGTAATTAACAATAATGATCGGAAATTCAAATTCGCAATATTTCTAAGAATTTTTGAAGTAAAATCAGTAACTCTTTTGGTAAAGTATGGAAACCTTGCTTTTTAGTAATATGACTACACTTCATAGCATGATTATAGATATTATCCAGTTTGTATGCTAAAATTAAACAATACTAGGGTAAGGAATAGATTGGTTGAAGAAATGCTTTAATTAAAAATTAAATGCATCAGCAGCTGCATCATTATAAGAAATTGTATAACTCATTTGTTAACAATAAAAAACTGTTTCACAAGATTTGATAATACTTTCAAATTAAATCTTAAATATATTGAATTAACAATAAAAACTAGCAATTAAAGATAAATTCATGATAATGCCTGCCTTAAAACATTTTAAGTATTTGTGTACATCAAATTTTTCCTAAATTGTTAAACCCTACTGTGAATCATTCATTCAAATAACGACGAGTGGGAAAATACATGGAATTTTGGAAGGGTAAATAAGGGACATTATCAAGTATATTAAATCAAATGTTACACTTAGTCATTATATTGTATTAAATTGATTTATAATTTAGGTTATTTAAGTAAAGAATTTAAATCTCTAGGATCATCCTCTATATTAGAAATTAGTACAGCATTATTCATATGTATAATTAGAGGATGGATAGAAATCAAGAATGCAGATGGAATTATTTAAGTACTATTAGAATGATGATTCAGAGGAATAAGCTCCTCAATAATAGACAGTTTAAATGATAAGAGAAGATATTAGATTGGATTTTAGTAAGATTGTAAGGCAAAGAAATAATGATGACGAGGATGAAGATGAAATGAAGGTGAGAGAAACAAAACCAAAAGGAATCATTTTTGGGGAGAATTGTTTTAAAAGAATAAAAACGGATGATGATGATGATAATAATGAGAATTGATTTTATCTTATTACTCAATATAATAACCCCAATTTTTATATATAATCATGTTTTGATTTTTGAAACTATGTAATTTTTGAGTCCTGCTTATCCCCCGGGTAAGAGTGCAGCCATTAAATATAGGAGTGCTAAAATCTATACAATCATTATTCCTAAGGTTGTCAAATATCCAATCTTAAATACTCCTGTGTATAGACCACTTAGTAAAGCAATGAAGTATATCACAGTTCCAGCTTGACTAAAGATGGTCTTGTATTCAGTAACTTAGATTATAGCTATTAAAATAAGCAATGATCCTAATGAGAACAATAGCACAAACGGATAGGGGTTGACAAGCAAAAATCCTGAAAAAGGAAAGGAAACTATGAGTAGGATGAGACCAGTCAAGAAGAATAATAGAAAACGACCCCAAGTATAAATTTTCTCTTAAATTTTGAACCCACTTTCCTCATCTTGATAATTGTTCATTAATTTTAATATAATTAGACATACTAAATTGCTACATCTGAAAATTCTGTAATAAGGCCATGAATATTCATTTTCACTGCTTGATAGTAAATCTCCTTGGCTATGGTAGCATTGAACATATTTTGGGTTCCATTAGCATCATCCTAAAATGTCCAAGCATAAATCATCATTTAATTATCTTTGATGAGTTGAACTTCTGGTTAAATTGTTTATGTCTTTTAATTCCAAACTGATGCTAAATCTGCTCCAATAATGTTGGTATACTTTGTAGCTTCAGCATAAAATGTAGATGGTTGATTCTGTAATCCAGAAATTAAAAAGACTCTTGGAAGATCTGTTAAATCTCTAGTTGCCTTTACAGCATTCATATCGAAACTCATAATAACAATAGGAACAACATTCTTGCAGTCTTTTATAGTCCCAATACCAAATTTTGATAATTCATTAATAACAAATTAAACAATTGATACTCCTGCATATTCTAAATGATACTACGTCATATTAAAATAAATATACTTCGTAATCTTTTATTTCCAAGAGTATACCGACTGGTTTTTTATTAGGATTTCTTTGATTAGCAGTACGATTATTGAAATTTTTAACTTATGTCAAGACCTCCCATAAAGTTGGATATGTAAAAAGACCATCAAACATTTTAGGTCTTGTGGAACCCCTTACTTAATTAATTCCTACTCGTTTCAGTTCATCGATAGAGAAATCAATCAACCACCAATCATCTCTAACAACTCCATTAATTGTTCTTTTTCTTTGTCTAGATGTAAATTCTGGTAATGATTTAATATTGGTAACAGCAGTCATAAATGTATCATGTGCTACTATTACTATAAAATGGATGACTCTGTTAATATATACACTATAATTCCTTATTGAGTACAACATCTAATTCAATGAAGTCTGTTCCTTGAAACATTGCACCCTCAAATGATTAAGCTGTATTTTCTATCAAAATTTGTGAAAATGATAGTACCTGGAAAGATAGAGCAAAGGCCACGATGTGAAGCGATTTTGGGACGATCAAATTATGAAATATAATCAGCTGGACTAATACTTGAGAAGGCAATAGGAATTAAGAATAGTAGGTAATACATGTATTAATTATATTAATGAAAGTATAACTAAATTCATAACCACGATTAAATAAGAGATAATAGGTTATGATTTAGGCTAAGGAAGTATATCTTTCGAGTGATATACCATGTCAGATTAGAGGATGTGCATTTTGTAATCAAGAATCGGAAATTCAATTAGAGAATCCTATATATATGTTGGATAATGAGATTTTGGAATAATATATAGATCTAATTGAATAATCTAACATTAACAATATTGTAGTATTACAATCATAAGTAGCTCATTTCAGAAAAAAGTAATAGTAATCTTAGTATGCATAATAAGTGATAAATTTGATTGAATCTAATTTTTCAAAGAAAATTTATGTTTATTAGGATGAATTTTCAGTTCACACATAAAATGGTAATCCATTAATATTATTGGCTTAATGGTATAATTAGCATAGACAATTTTTGAAGGTCGAATTAGATTTTTGTTTGTTGACTTAGAATTATTAAATGCATCAACAAAGTTAAAATTTGAACATTAAATGCTTCACAATTTAGGATTATGTAAAATTATATGAGAACAATGATATGCTTGATTTCTTGGGAATGGATGAAGAATTTGAATAGAATTAATAGGCTATCAACAATTAATTCTCTTATATTCCAATAGAGGAATGTGTTCAACAAATTAAATTGGGATTATTATTTGAAGGGAGAATATCAATAGATAGAAACAATATTAAATAGGCTAGAATATTTGTTAAATAATTTCAATTAGAAATTAAGATAAATTAATAGAACAGAGTATTACATGGAGATAGAGTGGCTGTTGAGTTATTGCCTGAAGATCAATGGGAATAATAATACAAGTAAATATAAATAACATTTGATGAAGAAGATGAAGATGATAATAACAATAATACTCACACAAATGACACTAGTCATGAGATAATGTCTACAAACCATTTATAAAGTTTATTTAGGAAAGTGCAAGAACAAAATTTAATTCCTTATGGTAAGGTAGTAAGTGTATTGTAAAGAACAGAGAGACATTTTTGTGGTCATGTAGAGAATAATTTATTTGTTCCAGCTGATGGTAGATATCCTAATTTCATTCTAAAGCATTCAAAATATGATACTTTATAGGATAAGAAAATCCAAGTACAATTTGTAGATTGGCCAGTTTGGAGTGATAAACCATTGTGTAGATTAAAAAAGGTATTGGGGAAGGCTGGAGATATGTTTATTGAAGGAAATGTGATTCTGTTAGAACATTAAGTGGAAATAAGGGAGTTCTCACATTAAGTATTAGCTTGTTTACCAATTGAAGGGGTATGATTATAATAATAAATATATTAGGATAAATATAAAATTACAGAGTAGGAGATCAAGAGAAGAATGGATCTTAGAGATATTTTGGTATGCTCAATAGATCCAATTGGATGTAAAGACATTGATGATACATTGCATTGTAGAAGATTAGAGAATAATTTATATGAAGTAGGTGTTCATATTGCAGATGTATCTCATTTTGTAAGACCAGATACGGCAATAGATAAAGAAGCTGCTCATAGATGCACAACAGTCTATTTAGTAGATAGAAGAACAGACATGTTACCGAAACTATTGACTGAGAATTTATGTTCATTAGTTAGTAAGGTTGATAGATTGGCATTCTCTGTAATTTGGATAATGGATGAACAAGCAAATATCAAAGATGTCAAATTTGGTAAAAGTGTTATTCGATCTGTTGCTTCATTGCATTATTAATAAGCATAAGAAATGATTGATAATCCAAATGATAATAGTCAATTAACTTAAAGCATAAGACTCTTGAATATGTTAGCAAAGAAGTTAAAATAACTTAGATTGGATTAAGGAGCATTGTCATTAGCTAGTAATCAAGTTAAATTTTCATTTGATGATGAAACTCATAATCCTAGTGATGTTAGAATGTATCAATTATATGAAACAAATTCACTTGTAGAGGAATTTATGCTTTTAGCTAATTGTTCTGTTGCCAATTAAATCTTATAAAGATTCCCATCAATTTCGGTTCTTCGTAGACATCAAGAACCTAAAATGAAATAATTAAAAGAACTTCAAATCTTAATGAATGATTTAGGTAGATTATTTATATTTATTATTGACTAGGATATCAATTTACATTTGATACTTCTAAATTACTTAGTGAGTCACTAGATTAAATTCAAAGACCGAATGATTCTTTCTTTAATAACCTTATTCGTATGATTACAACTAGATGTATGAATGAAGTAATTTAATCTCTTTATTTATAGGCTCTATATGTATGTACTGCTGATGTTGATTATCCAGAACTCTATCATTATGGTTTAGCTGCTGAACTATATACTCATTTTACATCTCCCATTAGGAGATATGCTGATGTACTTGTTCATAGATTATTGGCTGCTTCAATTGATTTAGAATCTCTTCCACCATCTATGTCAAATAAAATTAGAATGACTAGAATTTGTGATAAATTAAATATGAGACATAGAATGGCCAGATTTGCTAGCAGAGCCTCTTCTGATTACCATACTTATTTATTCTTTAAAAATAGAACTCAACAAATTGATTAAGCTATCATTACTGGAATCTTAACAGACAAAGTTACTGTCATGATTCCCAGATATGGATTGGAAGGAACAATTGAAGCTCATATTATAGACAGAATGAACATTACCATCTAAGGTACTCGTCACAGAATTTTCGATTATATACAAGTTGAGGTCTCTGTTGAATTACATAGCTTCCATAAAAAAATTCATATGAAATATATAAAAAATAGTAATTGAAATCAACTATTTAAATCTATTAACAATTATGTTCAACTTTTTTGTAAGTTGAAATCTTTCACTATCTCTCCATCTTAATTATCCATCAATAGCTTAGTTAAAAGGGAATTAATTTTAGTGGTAAAACACATAATTTCTTATAAAAGTATGATATTTTTAAAGAACATCATAGAATAGAATTTTAAGATACCTCAACACCTTTAATCAATTTAATTACTTAAAAATAAAGAATCTGTTAACTATTTCCAAAATCTAAATTTTAGTAGAGTGGAATAATAACAAAATTTGTTTGTTGAAACTTATTTTATTGTTTTATAACAGGAGACTGAATCTATATATAGAGCATAATTCTTCTATTATAATTCTATAAGTGTATCAGGTTTTTAAAGTTATAATTTTAAATTATAATTATATAATCAAATTAGAGTTGGATTGTATTGATTATTTGAGATGAATAGCTTCAAATACAATATTACCTTAATTAGCACACTATAAACTAATAATTATTCAAAGAATCATTATTATTTAATAGGATTTTTAGGTAAAACTGAAGTTGAGCATCTTAATATTATTTGTACCTGTGGGTTTTATTGCTTTACTGCAAATAATAACTTTAGATGTAATATTTATCACAAACTTCACTGAATAAGCTGAACAATTATTCCATGCAATCTATAATGAAACAACTCAAACTACACTTAGATTCAGCTATTAACTTAATTCAATAAATTTAGGTATCAAAGCTAATGTTGCCTTTATTTTATAAGATTTAATGAACTCTCATTAATAATTAATATTCAGTACCAAAATGGAATAAATTAAAGGGTTTCTATATCCCTTAATAAAAAGATGCACTATTGGACACTTTAAAATTATATGTAAGAATTAATATGAATACTCAATGCAACAAATCGATAGCCAAATTTCAATCTTGGAATTCAACCAATTAGGATTTTGTTGATTTATATTAGCATTACTTTAGATTCATTAGAAACTACAAATTAAACTATCATTGTGATATATAAATATTTGAATCTATTGTAAATTGTATCAGTTTTGAATATAGATATGCCAATTATGAAATATTGTAAAATCAATTACACTATTTCAATGATTAATTTTATTAACTCACTAATAATGAATTCTTTGCCTATTGAAAAGAGCAAATTAGTAGAGTAACTACTGATTCAATAAAATTTTGATTTAGATAACTGCCTAATCTTAGATACTTTAATATAATATTATTAGCAAAAGTATTTCCTCTATGGTTGGTTCTATTCAATTAAAAATAACACACTAAATGTGAAAGATAATACATATCAAAATTATTGGTAATAAAGATTTTTGATATTAAGAAATTCAAGTAATTAGCGGGGCTCTTCTGAAAATGAGTCAGATCATAATGTCTAATTAATTATTGCTTAAACTATTATTAGTTTATCCTTTTTATTATATGTATGGGCAATATCGATAAGGGTTGCCAACTCTTTTTTGTCTTCCTCTTTAAAGATTGGCAATGTTATTATAAAACCCCTTACAAATCCAATTCGATTCAATATAATTTAAGTCAAATTAGAAAAATTGTAAAGAAATAAATTGTTTACAAGAAAGTCTTCATATGTATCTATACTATTATTAGCTTCTAAAACAATAACATTTCTATTCTGATCAAGATAAAGGGTCACATTATTTAATGACATTATCTTAGCTTAGTTAGATGTATAAATATCATAAAAATAATTGGCAGGTTAGTATTTGTGCAAATAATATAGCATAAATACAATTAAAAAACAAGAGATATATTGAAGCTCTAAAATTTCAAGTAAAATGTGTAATAATGGGAATTGAAGAGTATACTAGTATAAAGTAGATTGAAAAAAACAAGAAAATAATTACTAAATAGTTAGAAATCTATACTAATTTAGTTAAAAGTAAAAATTAACATGGTTTGTAATTAATAAATTAGCAGGAAGTACCTATATATTACACTCTGAACATATGAAGAGAAATAGATATTAATCATTTGTGATATAAAATTCATAAAAGTAGTCTGAAATTTAATAAATAACTGAGAGATTAGCTTTGACCAATTAGAAAAAGTAAGAAAACTCTTTAGACAATATTATTTATCAAGAAAAAATAGATTTATAATAAGATTAATATAAGGAAGAAAAGCTATTTTACAAATTAACTATATTATTCAGGAAGTATACATTTTGCAGAATCTTATATAAGTTTTGTATTTAAGAAGAGCCCAGTTTTCTTAATGAAACTATTTGTTCACTTATTGAATTATATGAGGAAATATCAAACATAAGTTATTCTGATAATCATTCGATAATAGGAATGAAAATATAGTTATTAATTATGAAGTTTAGTTGCTTTTAAGGACTAAAATTTAATGGATAAGGCTGAATAGGACTTGTATTCAATCAAAATATTGTATTCGCAATAGATGATGTCTGATAAGTCTAAACTAAAACTAAATGGATTTGACATATTTCATTGGCAACAAAAGAAATTATTTATAGATAAGTATATTGAGATATAACTTTAAAATACTATTAGAAAATCTAATTATTAATGCAAAATGCTAGTGAAAAATGCATAAAGATTATAAAAAGAAATAATTAGAATATTTATAAATTGAATTCGTTTGCATATAAGAATTTGTAAAGCATTATTTTATATAATTGAATCTTAATTTGAATGTATTATAAAAATTGTATCTAGATATAAATTCAAGAAAGTTTAAGATATGACTATTCATCTAAAGTTTCATTGGAATAGATTTAAGTATCACATTCTATATGTGCTTATATCTTGTAAAAGTTGATGAATTTAAAGGAAGTAGGTCTATATAATTTTAATGATACTTTACATGAGATGCTTCGAGTTTCATAATCAATATAATATCGAAAATTCCTATTGAGAGATTCTAAATTTTTAAAAGGAGATGAATGTAAAGTCTTAGAATGTCTTTATAATCTATTAACTTATAGGTTGAATAGATATTCTAAATAAAGTGGTAATGATATAAAGTGATTTTATTAATCAATTTCAATTCCAACAAATCATTAGAATGTAAAGGGATAGTGTAAAGTTTTGTTTGTGTATTTTCTGAGTTTTCGACAAGTGTTGATGGAGATTTATTGGAGAAGATTTAGAAATACATTTAAAAAGAAGATTTAAATTGGGTTTTGTTTTATATAGCAAATTCTAATAGAAATCATGAGTAGGCCAAGAATTTTGCAAAATAGATGAATGCTTATTATGTTGAAAGTGAAGTAGAAACAAAGAGATGGATTTCTTATTTGAATTAATCTTCAATTCCACTTTATACATAGGGATTTGTTGAGTTTTTGTGATAAATTTGATAAATTAATTTTGTTATAATTTTAAGAGGTATTTTCTGAATTATGAAAATGTTGTTGTGTTTTTATTGAGTGTTTAGTTATTTTATAAATGAATATAAATTTATTAATTATATGAATTATATTAAGTAAGATATGATGATAAATCATTCAAAATTGTTTTCTCTGTTGCTGCAAATTCATTTATTGGAGCATTTCATTTTTGAACTAATCTTTTAGCACTTCAAATTTGGGTATCATTTATTTTTAGGAAGGGAGTGCTTAAAAAGTAACGAAGTTGGTAAAAACTTATTGATTTGGTTTGCTTTGTTAAGAATCAGAATCAGAATCACTTAAACTTTCATTCATATAACTAGCTAAAGGGTCTTTTTTAACAGAGAATTGCTTAGTGCTATTTTGATTATATTATAAAGTTCCTCCTGAAGTTTCAGTATTTCGTTTGATTAATTCTTTTTTTTCAGAGCCTTTAGAAAGTTTAACTTCATTTTGAATTTCAATTTATTGTTGAGCTTATTGTTTACAAATACTTCCCATTTTAATTTTAATAATAATATAATCAAAATAAAAGAATTCTTTTCTTTCTATCTCTTCGTTTGCACATTCCATACTTAACATTTTTTTCCTATTACAGTCTGTTGAATTAATTGGAGTCCATTTTTAATTGTTCATAATTTACATTTTCAATCCACACAATAGCTGACTTTAATTGTGTGAAACAATATCCAGCATGACTCATCATCCTCGATTTATTGATAAAAAGTTCTATGAAACTGAATCTCATTATAAATTACTTGATATTGCTTTACAATCTGGTTGACTAGGCTAGAATTAATACTCTAATAAAGGCTGGGAATACAGTATCTGCAGAAGCTGCTTCTTAATTAATTTATGATATAGTATCTGTTATGAGTTGAGTAGCTTTTAAAATACAATCCAATTTATCAACAGAGTTCTTTTTAATTTCAATTTAATTAATAACTAAATTTAGATTGATTAGTATTACTTTAAGCAGCACCTTCAAATTATTAATCAATTTTAGATTTAATTTTGATACTTAAGTGTTCATCTGTAATCCATTCTAGTGTTTTGAGTCTTATATTTAATTCAATATCTCTAGCAGTTGGTTCTTTGGGAAATAATTTTTCATATATTAATCTTGTGAGATATCTTTCTACCATATCATCAATAAGTGTTGTATTTGGAAGTCCATTGATTTCAATAGATTTCATGTAATCAGTTAATGCAGTGACCACTTCTGAATATCCAGTGTTTATACCATATTTATCTGGCAAAGAAGTTTCTTTTAAACTATAAGAACTTAACATAGCATCTCTGACTTCTGGTAATTTACAGAAAATGCGTACAAATTCACTTAAATCATTGCAATGAAATTAACTTAATAATTCAATTCTAGGTATTTTAGTAGATTCACATTAAATTAAGATTCTTAATGTTTTTGTATCAAACATACAATGAAAGCATTCTGATTGATTTTCTAACCAAATTTTATTTGCATTCAAAATTAGTGTATTTCTTGATTTAACTTTTTCTTAATTAGCAAACAATTTTCTGGTTGCAGGAGATGAAATACAAAATTATACTAAGGCACCATTAATTTGTTTAATAAATTCCTCTTCATATGGTTGTAGGTTTTGTTCAAAAGTAGAATTAGTAATTTTCTATAAGAGGAGATAATCTTCTAGTTATTATTATTTTTAATCTGATTATTATGTATAGGATTTAGTCATAAATTGTGCATAATCAATAGAGTCATCATCCTAAGGTTGATATTATCCAGTGACTACACTCTAAATAACACGAGGTTTCTAAGCGAATTAGAAGGTAGATTGGACTAATTAGGATTGTTGATAATCATTAATGTTATTTAAATGTTGAAATTTTAATTACATGTCATCACTCTCAAGTCTAGGTAATTTCATGAATTACTCATCTTCTTTTTGATCCATTATTTATTATGATATAAATATTATTGTTGCTAGGAGTTGTTATAGCCAATAATTTAAGATTCAGATCTAAAGGAACAATACACAATCTATGGAACCTATAAGCATCAACATGTTATGGAGTAATGTTTGATGCAGGAAGTTCTGGCACAAGAGTCTATGTTTATTCGTGGAATTGTAGAGAGACTCAAACTATGCCATACGTAGCACTAACTGAGAAATCAATCGAGAAGAAGGTAAAGCCAGGATTAGCTTCCTTTGCTTCTAAACTTAATGAAATTCCTGCTTATCTCTAACCATTGATTGATTATGCAATCAGCAATATTCCCAAATCCATGATGTCTTATACTCCAATCATGTTAGGTGCTACTGCTGGAATGAGATTGTTGTCAATCCAACAATAACTTGAAATCATTAAAGAAGTCCAACTCACCTTCTCAAAATCTGGATTCCTTTTCTTAAGTGAATAATGGGCAAGAGTGATCACTGGCTAGGAAGAAGTAAATAGAAATCAATTTAATATAGGGTGCTTATATGTGGTTGTCACTTAATTATTTGCTTCAAAGAATGTCAAATTAAGAATAGGCAACAACAATTGATTTAGGTGGAGCTTCTACATAGATTTCTTTTAAACCTTAGGGATTGATTGAGGATGGATTTATGGATTTAATTATACCTAATTTGAATGAATATGAAATATTTAGTAATAGTTATTTACTATATGGAATGGATCAAGCATTAGTTCAAGTGCACAAATAATTTTAAGACAATGATACTTTAACTATAACTACTCCATGTTATTTTAGTGGATATGAGAATGTGTATGAATATGATGCAAGATTTAGAGTTATAGGGTAAGGGAATTATTAGGAATGTAAGAAACTTATAAGATAATATCTTAATAATGATCCATAAGATTGTTAACATTCGAATTGTGGTATTAATGGTCAATATCAACCAAAAATTGATTCCAATATTATCTATGCAATTAGTGGAGTTTAGAGTATGGTAAGTTTGTTTGGTTTTGAAAATTACACCCTCACTTAATATTCCAACAAGGTAATTGGCTTTACATCTTTAGTATGGGAAGATATAGAACAAATACCTGAATACATTAGCAATCCATATATTACAACAGATTACTTTTCAAGTATATATGTTGATGAATTGCTTTCTTATGGTTATGGAATAAACAAGGATTAAATAATTTATAGTCCTGATAAAATAGAGAATATTTCACCTTCTTGGACAGTTGCTGCTATGTTCTATCAACTTGCTTAAATTTAGTGTCAATATGATAGTCCTGTATGCATTCAACTTATTAAATGATTATTTTTAAAACCATTTTTAAACTAATACAAAATTATAATTTTATCATTTGGTAGGGTAGTAATCAAATCTTTCTTTTTTTAGGTTCTTTGTTTTAAAGATTATCTAAATCTTAAGCTATTTGTACAGATTAATTAATCCAATCATTGAGCCAAGGAAATCTCTTATAGTTCAAGACTTCCTAAGAGAGGATAAATATTCAATCTTACATTAATTTGATTGGATAATATCATGTCTATTATAAAAATTACATATTTTCTAATCTTCAATTAATTCTCATTTAATGCTACTTAGAAATATTGATCTAATTAAATCGGATGTAAAATTATTACTTAGAAAGTTTGAATAATTTTATTAATAGGTTGTATTTTGGAATAATTGCTTAACGAATGAATTATTCATTTTTTTGATTTCTTTTTTCTCCTTTATTTATTCCTTGTTTTGACTTTACTTTTAGTATTTCATACTTTTACGAATAATAAATTTTATCATTTCTTCCTTTGTCTTCACAGCCTATACATAATTAATGATACTTATATACTTGTAAGTATCTAGTGAAAATCTAAAAGAAAATAGATTTAAGTGCTTTTTTTTAAGTCCAAAAACGAAAAGTTTTTTAATAAGCGAATATCTACTCTTTTGATAAGTAGTTGAGATGTTTCATGAGGAAATCAATCATTTTATAGACTTCTTCCTGTAATTATTCTTTAGTCAAACAGATTAATTGATATTATTGATTGAGTTATTTGCGAAGATGATGATTCTCTTCTGCTAAGATTTAAAACGTGGATTAGTAGTACTCTATTTCTTTTGGAATAGATGTATAGTGTAATGGAATCTAGGACTGTTGAATATAGAATTATTATTCTTCCTAAATTGATTATGATTAAATGTACTTATTTAATAATTTAGTGTTCTTCTTCTTTCATTTTTGTTATAAGTTTGAGTATTCTTGAAAAAAAAGTGAGAGATTAAATTAATTTAAAAATATTATTACATCTCATCAATATATAAACTATTATATATATTTTATTTAATAAAACAATGCTCAAATGCCAAAGTCTTTATAAGGCTATACTAAAATATCTGAAGACCTTCAAAAACTAATAATATTAGTCATGGAAATGGCACAACTACACTTAATGGGCAGATCTTTCATTCAGACCATTAATTATAATGTAGATAATATTTATCATCATTAAATTATTGATCATTGCTAATAACTAACATTTGTGGATTATTTTTGGACTTCAGATTTTGGTTCATTTAATCCTATTTTTATGTCTTCCAAAAATCATTTATAAAGAGTCCTATTTTTTATAGCTTGTTCCTTTAATATAACAAGAATGTTTTTGTGTGCTTTGTTACTTTGTTTTCAATGAAAGTTACTTAATGTTTTATACTACTATATGTGTCATTTTTCAAAGCATGTATACAACAATATTATGGAAAATGTTTGCTATACTAATCTTTTTAATTTAAACTATCTTGTTTTTAGATCTATCATCCTTTGAAGGATTATTTCTTACTATTACTCTATTGTTAATGTAAATTGTAAGAAAAGAACTCTAGTAAATGTAGCACTTCCTTAATTTATAAGCTTTATTTTTAATAATTGATTCCACACCTTAAGCTATGTGTATTGCTCATAAAGATAAAAATTGGTTACTCTATTCCAATAAAGTATTTGATAATTTAGCATATAAATTAGAAAGTACAAATCAATCTGATACTGATTAATCTCCAGAAAAAACATCAACTAACAACTCTACTAAAAATTAATTAACATTTTTATAAAATTTGAAATTAGATGAATTAAATAATCAAAAGTTTGTCTAATTTGATTTTGATGATGATGATTTATACTTTGATGATCAGTATAAAATTAAGAATGTAAATTATAGCAAAGACAAAAATCTAATCTAATATTCTAAAGCTTTTTCTTTTGAAATTCCTACAGATCGTCCTAAAAATCATGTTCAATTTTAACGATTTTTCTAATCATTTAAAAATCCTGAAGATGAATCCATCATTAAAAAGACATTTACTTCTGATGTCACAATGAAAATTGAAGTTAATAATCCTCCTTAATTCCATTTATTATCAGCAGGTAAGAAGAGTCCACCACGTAAAAAATCTAATATTCCAACTAAATTATCTAAATAAAGTAATTATATGACTCCTAGTCGAAAAGTATCTGCTGATTATTTATTGAATAGTAAAGAATATCGAAGTTCTGGTCATAAATAATCTCTACTTGATTAAGAAGTTAATATTGTTAATAAAACAAAACCAGTCTATGTTCATAAAATGAAATTCTTAATTAATGTATTAGAAAATTGTAGAATCTTTGATAATGATGATGAATTGTAAATATATTTCATTCATGAAGTAAATCAAATCTTATTAAGAGCAAAATTAAAAAAATTAGAATCAATTAAAAAGAATCTCTTGAGATCTATTTCTCATGAATTACTTACAAATCTTAATGCAGTTTTCGGATTCATCAAGTAAAGTTAGGATAGATTATTAAATTAAGAATCTTGTCATCTTTAATTGGAACAAGCATTGAGTTATACAAAATTGTAACTTTATAAAATATATGATTTTTTTGATTACAGAGATATTTTAGAAGATAGTTTTTAATTGAAATAAGATAAATTTGATATCAATACTGTTATTTTAGAGTGTGTAGATTTATTTAGAAATTAGATTGAAAGAAAATCCTTAATAATTAATGTGGAATTGCCAGAAACCTCTTACATTATTAGTGGAGATAGATAACGTTTGTGTTAAGTACTTTTGAATTTGATTGGAAATTCTATTCGATTCACTTTTAAAGGAGGAATCAGTATTATAGTATAAAAGTAAGAATACATTGAATCGATGGAAGGAATAGATGTACATTCAGGTAATTTGTAGGATAATAATTTACTTGAAGTTTAAGTTAATGATACTGGAATAGGAATGACTGAAGATGAGTTAAGCATTTTAAGAAAAAAGGTATTCCTTTTAATTAGAGTAGCTACATTTAACCGACGAAGATGAAAAGGTATCTAAACATTCTGTTGGTATTGGTTTAGGATTGTCTGTGAGTAAATAAATTATAAAATTGATGGCTCCAAAGAATCAAAACTATCTTTCTGTCGAGTCTACAAAAGATGAAGGAACAAGATTCAATTTTCTGTTGAAATATAATGAAGAATCTAATTAGAACTCAAATTTCTTATAAAAATCAAACAATCATACAATTCCTTATGTAGATGCTTAAAGCACTTAATAAGTTCGTGTAATGAATTATAATAAATGTAATAATATTCAGATTACAGAGAAATAGGGTTAATCAGAATTGTAGTTGGATGTATTAATAAATTAATGTAATTGTAAAATCGTGTTGATTGTTGATGACGAGGAATTTAATGTTCGTGTTCTTTCACATCTGGTTGAAAAATTAGGATTTGAAACAGACTTTGCTTATAATGGAAAATAGGCGATTGAAAAAGTACAAACACAATTACTTAAGAGATGCAATCAATAAATTTGTATTGGGTATAATTGTATCTTGATGGATATCAATATGCCTATGATGAGTGGATGGGAAACAGTTTAAAGAATTCGATAAATAGAAAATGAGATTCATCTTTGCAGAACCATTCCTGTTGTTGCAGTTACTGGTTTCTGTAGTATAAAAGATTAATAAAAGAGTATTAATGAAGGATTTAATAGTGTTTTGATTAAACCTGCTACAAAAGAGAAATTAATTGAAACTTTTAATCGACTCAGTATCTGATTTTATTATTATATTTTTACTATTTAAGTTGTATTGAAGTTAATTTAATATTCACAACATTTATATTATTAAAATTAATAATGTCTTCATTGGTGAAAAAGTCTAAGGATACCTATGATTTATTGATCAAAGTGTTGCTGATTGGAAATTCTGGAGTTGGGAAAACACAAATTTTATTGAGATATACAGAAAATCAATTTAAAACTTCTTTTCTGAGTACAATAGGTATTATTCTAATATATTTCCAATCTATCAGGAATCGATTTTAAAATCAAAAAAATATAAGTGGATGAAAAGGTCATCAAAATGTAAATTTGGGACACTGCTGGTTAAGAGCGTTATTAAACAATTACTTAAACATATTATAAAGGAGCTATGGGAATTATACTTGTCTTTGCTGTGAATGATTAGGAATCTTTTCATGATATTGAGAAATGGATGAATCAAATTAAATAGCATGCAAGTGACAATATCATAAAAGTATTAATAGGTTAATTTAGAATATTATTATGATATTTAGGAAACAAAACAGATCTTCCAGATAGATGTATCACTTATGAATAAGCACTTAAGATGTCATAAAAACATAATATTCCTTACTTTGAAACAAGTGCAAAAGAAGGAACAAACATTAATGATACCTTTTAATAAATTGCCAAACAAATTAAAGAATAAATTGACAAACTTCCCAAATAATCAAATAATGCTTTCAACATGTTAAATCCATCTACCAATCAAGATTAATAAAAATAAGATGATTCGATGTGCTGTTGATTCATCTCTATTGATTTTTGATGCCCTAATTTTCAATATATAATTTATGCTGTGATTATGTTATTCTTATAATAAATACTACAACTTAATTTTTATTATCTTTAATTCCATTTTAAATTACTTTCTCTACACATTTTATTAATTCTTATTTCCTTTTCTAAAGCATGTAATTCCTAAGTTAAACTTAAAAATAAGTTAAAGATAATCTCATTGTAATTTAATTGATTATCATCAAATTTAATAATTATTAAATTCACATGCATAAACATAACAAATCCAATAAATAACCATAACATAAGGTGAAAATTACTGTTATTGGTAATATGGGAGTTGGCAAAACCTAGCTAATTAATAAGTTTTGTGACTCCCTCAATTCCAATCAGTATGTGTCATCTCAAGATATACCCATAAACCTATTATAAGGAAGGGATTTTCAATCAAAAACTATAGTTCTCTAAAATAAAAATTTCATGTTAAATCTGTAAGATACTTCTGGTGATAAGAAATTCTAGGTAGTTACAGAAGTTTTCATAAAAGGAGCAAATGCAGTAATAATTGTATTTGATTAACATAAACTTTCTTCCTTTCAAGATGTTAAATATTGGATTGATTTAGTAAATAAAATAGACTCTAAAGTCTAACACAAAATTTTAATTGGTACAATATTGAAATAGATTTAGGAAATAAATGTGATTTGGAGAAATATTTTAATGAAGATGAATTACAATAATTAATAAATGAAGAAAATTTATTATACTATGAAACATCAGTTAAAGAAGACATAAATGTTGAGGTTGTAATTTCTAGAATTGTAGAATTGGTTTCAGAAGATTTTCCTACAAGTGATGAAATATAACATTTGAGTTCAATCATTCTAGAAGAACATAATAAATCAAAATTAAGAGATTCATATTGTGTTAATTGTGTAATTATGTGATAACCTATCAAATACATGATTAAATCTATAATAATTATTTGAGCTAATCTAATTAACTTTATTGTCTTTATTTTTTTAATAAAGATTCAAAATATATATTCTATAGATAATCATTTCAAATATCAATCTCCTTTTAATTTTAACCTATGCTAATTTAATGTATTTTGATAAAAACCTAATTTAACCAAATGGAAGGTTAAAGTTTAACTTATTTTTTTTTTTTGTTTAATATATATTATTCATTTATTTCTTTAATCTTATAGACTTCTTTAATAATAATTTATCAATTCATAACGTCATAAATTATAATGCCATTTTTTTAGAATAAGATTCTAAGACACATTTAAACGTCTATATTTATAAAATGATTGCTGACATTAATTCATAAACTTTTATCATCAAATTCTAGAGCACTTTCTAATTACAACTTTTTTTGCCCAAAAAACCAAAAATTTCTATGCAAAATTCTTTACCTGCCTGATTTATTTCCTCAAATAAACAATAAGAATTTAATGGCTTAATACCTATATCAGACATGCAATTTATCAGATAAGGCTAAAATATATATTTATTGGAAAAAGATTAAAATAAGATTAAGTAAATGCTTGACATACTTTAATATTTATAGAATAAAATATTAGAATTATGAGAATCCTAATCTTGACTTTAATTCTTTAATTATGCAATTGTGAATAATTTATGCAAATTGACATAAGTTATTAACCATGGGAATAGAATTTCGTGCAAAGAAAATTAAATCAAACCTTAGAATTGAAGGTAAAAAAGGCATAGCAACAACGATATGTTATGATCGAATTATTTGTTATCACAAGAAAACACTAGGCAAATATAATATTATTGTAATCTTATTAAGAGGCACCATGCTTTTAAAATAATACATCAAGAAAATTAATCAGATATGAAAATGCTGACATTTATGGGTATTTAATGAGAATATAAAAATAGAAAATAATAATAAAAAAAATATCACTATATAGTTCTAGATTAAGAAAACTAGACTGAATTTAGTTAATTCTTAGTGATATTGACAAATTAAACTACTCTATATACATTGGTTATAAAGAATTTATCTTAAATGCCTTGTCCTAATAATTGTAATAATAATGGAATTTGTAAAGTATAAATATATAAAAAGTAGAATGGTGTTTGTATTTGCAATCCTGGATATTTAGATCATGATTGTTCATAATAAGGTTTATAAATTACTCCATTTGAATAGTTTTAATAAATAAAAGCTAGTACAACACTAGAATACATATATATGGGTTTCAAAAATACTCTTGGTTTTAATTTGCTAATTAAATTTTCTGATTAATGGGAGAATATATCTGATGTGAGAATGCAAATATTAATATCATAAAGATTTGATTTGCCATCTGATGCCAATAATACTTATGATGAAATAATAAATACTAAGAAGATTATCAAATATAATGTAAAATCAAATATCAATTCTATTGATAATGAAAATAATAATAGTTTTTTTAATTAAGAGTATTTTTTATTGATAAAAATAATATCTAAAAATAAAGCATAATGTTGTATCTCAATTGAGTTTGAGGAATTGGATGATAATGATGATGAAAAAGTGATTAAATTGTTAATAATATTTGGAATAATTTTCTGTATTTTGTTTTGTTTTGGGGTAATTGTTTACACTTGTAGGATGAGATCAGCAAAATTCAATTTAAAAAAGTTCTATTCAATTCCAACTCAAGAGGATTTAGTAAATTACAAAGAGTGTCCTATTTGTTTGGATAGTTTTGAAATTAATTAATTAATACTGTTGGCAAAATTAGATTGTGAACATCTATTTCATATTGAATGTTTGAGGTAATGGAGAACCTATTAGATCAACACTTCTTATTTAATTTGTCCTATTTGTAGATAACCTATGGAATGATAGTTCCAATTAAAATGTTTGATTAGTATTTTTCTATATTACTTATTGGTATAAATAAATATTAACTAAGTACATAAACAATAATAATAATCATGATATAGTATTTGTTACAAGAATTATTTAAGGACAAATTGGACAAGATATTTATTTAGGTTCTTTTTTATAAAATTGAAATAGACATTTTTTATGGAAATTATGATTTTATTAACAAACTTTTAATGTAACAATTTTATTTTTCTAATTCTATAGATTAGTTTAACATAGAAGGCAAATGGCACAATCAGATTCTGACTGAACTAGTGTTAATTGATTTTCAAATTTCTTTCTTTTTTTATATCCATTCCATATTAGTAATACAACAATTACAATTATCGTTATGACAACACCTGTAGGCAATAAATATTCTAATAGATCTGGTTTATTTCTTAATAACTACCTCTACTAGAATTATATTGATAGTGATGTATTGAGAGATTCACACAAAACTGCTATGATTAATCTAGTAGGCAAATTATTTAATGATGCAAAAGTTCCTTTAAATATATCTTCATTGTCATTATCTGTGTCTTCCTACAGAATATCATCTTCATCAAAATCCTTAAAACCCTTTGAACTAATAATTTGAGTAAGAGGTATTGATTTATTAAATTTTCCTTAGAAGTCATAAAACCTCAAAGTAGGTAAAGAGATAAATGAAGAAACAATTTCTAAGATAGTAAGATTTTTTTAGCTATCAGTCTATAAAAATATAGAGAAAGCTTACATAAAATATTAAATCTAATTCTTTTGACTTTTCCTTTTATTGATAATAAAAAAAGGTTACATAATTTGATAAAGTTTGATTACTCCAAGTCTAAATTTCTAATTCAGTTGCTTTAAATGAACAATCTTTTCCTATGAAATTAGAAATACAGAAACAACTTCCTTAAATACATTTCCCATTATTGCTGCAGTTATTTAAACAATTTGTTATATTAGTACCTGTTAATATTAAATCAAAAGTAATTGAAATATTACTGAGAATTGTTATAAATTTAGGAAAAAACATGTTTTAAATCACTAGATAATGATTTTACTTTTTTAATGCATAGCTAAATAATTATAAAGAATTAATACCTGTCATAATCCATATATTGGAATTATAAGGTGTTATTAATCTCGAAGGTAGGAAATTTTTCATTGAATAAAACAGCTACTTTTGATTTACTTTTTGAGGTTTACTGAAATTCGACAATTAGATATTTAAAGGATTCTCCTTCTATTTATAGAGTTGTATTGAATTTGAATGTTGAATTAAATTATGAAATAGTTTGATTACTTTTGGTAATCGTTGGCGTTGATTATGAAACAGATAAGTAGTATGCTATTGTTTCAATAAAAAGGAGATTGAATATAATAATCTATGATTGTAAATTCATGACTATTATGAATATTAATTATTAACATATGATCTTCTCATATTTTATTTAAGTGTTGTCTACGATGTAGTAATCTTATGGAAACAAATAAAATATATAGAATAATTATACATATAAGATGAAAGACTTTTTAATATAATTTATAATTATTCATGACAACAAGTTCCTTAATCTCCACATTTCTAATGAAAACCTTCTAAATCTTGGAAGTACAATTTAATAGGAGATTAGCATAATTATAAATAGCATATGAATTAAGTATATTGTATTGAAATTTCAAATTCAATTATAACAAAAAGAACTCCCTCATTAATTCAGCCATATAATTTTAAGAGTCTATTAAGGTGAATAAACCATAATGTAGACAATTAAAATTGTTATAATTTCAATAAAAATAAGCACTTAGAACTATAAGAATACTAACTTATATGTTTTTGAAAAGAATATAAAATAACAATCAAAATATCCTACACAATTGTTTAAGTTTATTAAAATAAAGAAACAAATATGATAAAAAGAATTAAGTAGCAATAAATATGAATTATTAATGAGGACATTTATTTTTAGAATTGCTATAGAAATAATGAAAATAAAATAGCATATGTTTTTGATACCAAGATCATTTAAATTAGAAAGAATTGATATGATAATTGGAATTAGGAGATGAAATTCAAGAATACTTTTATATTTATCAGTTAATGTCTATTAATATATTTTACTTTCTACTTTATATTTTGTAAAATGAATAGCAAATTCTAGAAATCAAATTAATTTTAATGTTCAAAACATCTATACAAGTTTTAGATGAAAGAGTTATTTGAAGGAATTGTAAAATTCAAGTAAGCCTATTCATTATGATTGAATATATATTTAAATTATCAAAATAAACTCCAATTAGTAGTGCACCCAGGGACAAAGAGTCGACTTGAATAGAGATTAATTATATATACATCTCACACTCTTCACCTAACCAACCATTTGCACAATAACCTTCTTTACAACAGCTCTAGGATAAAATTCCACAAATCGAACCCTTAGAATTGTAACATAACTAAAAGTAATAATTGATATTACGCTTCTACAAGTTGGTCCCCAAATGGATTAAACTGAATATAACAAAAGCAATATTATTATTATTTTCATTAAGATTATATTAAAGAAGAATAAATTATTTAAAAAGAGAAAATGAAATAATTAGAGATGAATGGTACTTAATTGCTTTCTCAAAACAAATAGCATTTATGGAATATTTTCAAAAGAGATCATTCAATTGGCATTTTTTTTTGTTTTTAATTAACTATAAACACACTCATGATAGTCAAATATGACTCTTAATTAATATTTACTATTACTGTTTGTATTCTAAATACAATTTTTGCTATTACCACATAAATGATTGCACTTACTAATAAAACTATCCTATTTAAGAAAATCTGCATATTTATTAGTAAGTTATCTACACTATTAATGATTTCATTACTAGATATATAATTGAAGAGTGCATTAATTGTGCTTTTACATTCCTTTGAAATCTAAGAGGTTGATAAAAAGTATTTTCGTTACTTTGAAATAATTGCAACTAGAGCAATAACTCTATTCATAATCATAATCAATTTTGACTTAATAGCAATAATCTCAGTATCTTTTTAATTTTTATTGGAACTAAATAGATTATCTCAAGTTAAAGTTGTACAATAGAGTATTCCAAATTAAAATAGCCCATTAGCATAAAGTTTAATTTCATAGTAAGAATAAGATAATATGTGGAAAAATAGAATTTAAACAATACCTGTATCATTTATAATGATAGATTCAAAAACATAAAAGATCAATTTCAAAAATAAAACAGCTCTTCAATTTTTTTCTTATTTCTGTGAAAATGAATAAGAATTAGAAGATCTACTACTTCATAAATTATAATTTAATCTAGTCTAAGACAATATAGATTAAATTTGTTAATCTTTCTCCTATTTAAAAATACGTCAAAGACTCAGAAGCAAATAGAATCGTTATTTTTAATAGGATAATTAAAACTTTGGTACTCCAGCTCCGTAATCAGGATCCTCAGGAATATAATGTCTATCTTCAAAATAGGTTGATTCCTTAGAACATAATACCCTTAAATTTACTTTGGCAGAAATTATAACAAATCTTTCTGAAGGTCTCTTTTAAGAATACATAACAAATAATTCATTAGAATTACTTTGTCATTAAAATTATTAAGGACTTGTAGAAAATACTAATACTAATCATACTTAATAGAAGAAATTCTAGTTATCTGGTTCTATTTTAACTAATCAACAAAATGAAGAAATAATACTCCTTTTAAATGATGTATCAAAATAAAATGAATTATAATAATTTATTTCTTAGGATGAATTCAAATCAAAAGTAATTATATTCTTATATTTTTAGATTGTAGAATCCTTTTCACATGAATTAAGAACTCCATTAAATGGAGCTATTAATTTTCTATAAGCTTTTATGTAAGATTCTGATCTTTCTGAGTAAAATAAAAATAATTATATTGTACCTGCAATAAATTCACTTAAGATCTAATCTTATTTGATTAGTGACATAATTGATTTTACATCCTCAAGTACAAATAATTTAGAACTTTTCATTAAGGAATTTTCAATGAGAGAATTGATTAATGAAATTAATTCTCTTTTTGTAATGTAATTTTCTGAGAAGCATCTTGATTTTAGAGTAGATCTAATGGATTGTTGTACTAATACAGTTACAAGTGATTATAGTAAACTAATGTAAATATTGGTGAATTTACTTCAAAATTCTATTAAATTCTCAACTGAAGGATTGATAGTTTTAAAAATCTAATCTCATACAAAAGAGATTCTGAAATTTACTGTTACAGATATGGGATAAGGAGTATCCTCTTCCAATGTTTCATCTATTTAATCATATTTAAATAATGTAAAGAATTAAAAGGAGATTCAATTAAATAAAACATGGCAAGGATTTGGATTATTAATTTCTGCTATGTTAATTTAGAAATTAGGACCAAATGATAAAAGTACTATAAAATTTGAATCAGATGGGATTAATATGGGTTCTAAGGTATCTTTTTTTATAAAGAATTTATAAGTAAAACAAAATAGTATAAAGTAACCTACAATTAGATAAAACACATAAAGATTTTAGAGTTCTGTTAATTTGGCTTCTTCATTTAATAATTTAAATGGTACCATTATTTAGACAACAGAGTTGGGATAGGGAGTGAAGAATAATATTCCCAAATAATAAAAAACAACAAAGATTTATTCATAAAAATCTAATGATAATTCTATGTTTAGTGAAAGTGTTGTTTTAGATTCATTAGATTAAAAGTTTGGTTTACTTAATCCTGTTCAACCTTCTTTAATTACTGATATTATTTGTAGTTCACCTCAAAAAGTGACTGATAAGAGACGTTGTCTTAAGAATGAAAACTCATCATAAAGATCTAATAATTCTAAAATACTGAGCATTTAATTTATTAAATAGGCAGAAGAATAGGAGGATGAAGAATTGTTATAGACTTATAAGAGGAGAAAGAAATGTTAATGTTAAAGAATTATGTCTGTTGATGATGAAATATTCAATTAGAAATCAATTTAAATGTTATTATGCAAATTGGGATTTGAAGTTATTTTAGTATAAATATGATATTATATTTAGGTATTTAATGGACAATAAGCAAGTATTGATATTTTAAATATTAAAAAATGTAGTAAGAAATGTTCATTATTAACTCTTATTTTAATGGACTATTAGATGCCCATTCTGAATGGTTGTTAAGCTACAGAGAAATTGATTTAGATGATGAATGAGAACATTATACCAAAAATTCATATTGTTGGTTTAACAGCGTTTACCAGTTCAGATGATATTGGAAATTGTTTAAAAGCAGGAATGAGTGATGTGTTACATAAACCACTTAATCTAAAAGAATTTAAAGAAATTCTTACTTTAATTTGATAAACCTAAACCATTTTAATATTAATACTATATGTTTTTGAAAAATTTAAGATTTTACTGTTAAATTTATATTTTTATATACTTGCGAAAATAACAATAAGTTGTCCTTACTTTGTTTTAATATATATTATTTTAAATAATAATAATTTTCATAGACTATTCGAATCACTATTCATGAACAAGAAATCAACAAGTAAAGATACATTTCTTTAGACTAATCTTTTCCTATTAGCAATACAAATAGTTTTAAATATTAGTCTAATTAATGAATTGACAGAAATGATAACTAGCCTAATTGTTATTATTCTCAAAATAATATTAGACATTATCATATTCTCGTTGATGTATCTTTTAAAGAATAATATTACAAACAATATAATGTTGAATATAATACTTGTAAATAGGATACTTGAAATTCTTGTAATATCAATAATATAATTACCTAATGGCATATATTTATCTATTCAGATGTGCTATTCATTAGAGATTAAAGCTGATCAATATTTAGCAAAAGTTGCCTTGGTGACTAATATTTTTGGAAAATTAAGTCTAATTTTAGCAGTTTGTTTAATTTAGATTGATGCATTAAGTTTCGTTTGCTCATTAACATTAATATCACTTGATATTTTAAAATTTATTTAATACTAAGGGCAGGTTTAGAATAAAAATCATTATTTGTAATCATAATTAAATGAATTATAATCTCCTTCTGAATACTCAAAAACAAGTGATAATATTTGGAGATAAAGAATCTAAGATATGAATGTATAAGTGCTTATATTGAGTTATTCGAACTTATGTGTGAAATACATTAATTAATGTTTTATGGAATTGTTTAGATGTGTCATATAAGAAGAATTATAAAAAATAATTTTATAAGAATTAAATTTTTAGATACCTTAGCAATATACAGAGATTTATAAAAGTGCCTCACTTTAAATAAAAAAATTAAGAGATAAATAAAGAGATCCCTCTTGTAGAGAGTTTAAGAATTTAGAATCTACCAAACAGGTTATTACAATATAGACAAAAACTTTAGTGCAAATTCTAGATGAATACAAAAAAGGAGATTATGATTCTTTGATATCATCTTCAAGTAATAAGGCTCTTGATATATCTTGTACTCTGAAAATGTAGAATTGTAATCCTATTTCTTTAAGTGGATAAATAATAAGTGATAATAAAGAGATCACTATCTTTTTAAATGATATCTCAAAATAGACTGAACTATCATAATAAAAAGTCAAGGATGATTTTAAATCAAAAATAATTGAATCATTTTCACATGAAATGAAAACACCTCTAAACAGTGCTAAAAATCTAATTGAATCAGCTCTCTCGGAATCAAAAATTGATAATTATATTAAAACCCAATATTTGCATCCAGCTTTTAACTCATTAAAATTATAATCATACATTATCAATGATATAATAGATTTTTCAAATTATTATGCAAATGCATTGTATCTCTAGACAAAAGAATTTACATTCAAAGAATTAATAAATGAAATTAGTGGACTCTTTTAATAATAATTTGAGATGAAGAATATTGGATTAAAAATAATAATGGTCAAAAATAATTTTTTATCATTTAATACTGACTATAATCGTCTAATATAAATAATAGTGAATTTATTAGCAAATTCTTTAAAATTTTCATATAGTGGTAATGTAATAGTTCGGTTTAAATCGTTAGAATAAAATTAATTGCAAGTATCCATTAAAGATTAGGGGTTTGGTATTGAATAAGAGAAATTAGAGAAAATTTAGAATACTCTATATTAATTTCAAGAGACATCTGATTTTGTTTTTAATAAAGGTTGGCATGGATTTGGACTTTTAATTTCATCTATTTTATTAACAAAACTTTCGTCTAATACAAATAAATAGTTATTGTAAATTAAAAGTAAAGGAAAGAGTTTAGGAACAAAAGTTACCATATTATTGGAAGATTAAAATAAAGGGTAATCAATAATGGTTTCTAGAAAATCAGCTAGATTTGGAACCAAAATAAATTCTCAGAATAAAATATAAATTGGAACTGTTATTGTGACTTCAGTAAAGCCAATGTCTAACTTTTTAAATAATGATATTGTTACTCCTTAATTTAAAACAATCGAATTAGGTACTGATATGATATCAATTGATAAATCCAGTGATTTCTTGCCTCTAAATAGTAGAGTCTAAGAATTGTAATCATCAGATCCAAAATTAATTAGTAATTTAAATGAATCACAACATTCCAATTCTAGTGGAAATATTAAATTCAGATAACTAGGATAATCAAGTGATTCTCCCTCTATATAATAGCAATTTAAAGATTTAAAATCAAGTAGTTCTAGATCATAGGTTTTTAGTATTAAATAATTAAAATTATTGGAGGATTAAGAAAGTTAATAGAATCTATTGAATTTTGTACAAAAAAAACGATGTCATTGTAGAAGGATACTATCAGTTGATGATGAAGTTTTCAATTAACATTCCTTATGTATGTTGTTGCAAAAACTTGATTTTGAAGTATTGGTGGTTAGTATTAAATAGTATAATCTTAGGCTTTCAATGGATAATAAGCATTAGATAGATTGGAGCAATTAAAAAAGTGTTGCGATCAGTGTTAATTACTTGATGTGATCTTAATGGATTATTAAATGCCGATATTAAATGGGATTGAAACTACAAAACTCATTTTAGAAATGATACAAGCCTAAAAGATACCTTTCATCAATATTATTGGTTTAACAGCATTTACAAGTGAATCAGATGTAGTAAAATGCTTAGATGCAGGAATGACTTATGTATTATCCAAGCCTTTAAACTTAAAAGACTTTAAAGAATTGTTGTCAAATTTATGAAATTATGTTTTATATATTAATGATTATCACTTCAAATTTATTGTACATCCAGCAGCTGTTAACTTTTCTTTTAATTCATTAGCTTTCTCTTTTGGTACTTACTTTCCTAAATTTGCTGGCAATTTCTCAACTAAATCTTTTGCTTCTTTCAATCCTAAATTGAGAAGTTATCTACATTGATTTTTCATTCAAAATACCTAACTTCTTTAATAATTTTTATCTTTTATGCTGCATCTATTGCACTCAATTCAATATCGTAATTTTTTTTCTTAAATTACTTATATAATTACCTCAGCTTCAGCTTTTGGTTAAGCATCCACTTACTTTTCTTCTTACTTCGGAGCATCTTTAGTAGTAGCATTTTAGGATTGGGCTTAATTACCCATTGAACCTACACCACCGAAAATTGCTTTGAAATCAGGCTAAGTAATTTAGTAGTTATCTTACGACATTCTCTCCGAATAGCTCTTTCATGTATGCTTCAATTTAATCTTTTTCTTTAGGAGGCCAAGTTGGTACTTCATTTTATTTGATCACAGGCCAATGTGAATCAATCTCAAAGATACCTATTCCTTAAGCCTTGTAATGATTTTCATTTAACAAACTCATTAAACATTACAATTCAAAGAGATCTAATTCACAACAAGCATCTGCTATTGCATTCACTCTTAATTTTTGGTCTTATGTTAATGTTTAATCTAAAAATTCTTTTTGTCTTGACATTAATTGTTAAATTACGATTATGTTTTCTATCCTGCTATCGCTGACCATTCAGCCTATTTTTTAGTAATTTCTTCTAAAGCTGAACAAAATCTAAATTGTCTGAATAATCTAATACTTTTTGTTAACATAATTTAATTTTAATTAACAAATTATATAAATCAATTTCATATATTTTTTATCAACTATTCCAAACTATCATCTATAATTTATAGGCTATATACATTGCAATAATTAATAAGTGAATTATAGACACTATTGTTAAGAAACAATTAAAATATAATAATAATAATCATACAAATCCTAACTCTTTTTCTGCATCTTCAATTCTATTTTCAAGTACAATAGTATTTTACTATAATTTAATTCTGTCTTAGTTTATCTAATCCACTTATTATTTAAGAAATTGATGTTATTCCAATTGTAATGCATTTTATTCATGAAACTCCTACATCAATCTTCGATATTCATCATTCAAATATTAATTCGCATCATCAAAAGAATCAGTTGTATTTTAAGACAACTCAATTAAATTATTTCGCAATTGTTCTTTCTCCTTTTTTACCATATCCAATTCATCCATTTATTATTATAATAATTGCTACTTTTAGCAGACTGACTTACATCCAACCTAGATAAATGACTCTTGACAGGCATTTTCATAGTAAATTCATCTTATTCATCTGGTAAGAGATCCTTAAAATCACTATTATAAGCCATGTAATGAATTAATTTATTATTAATATAAATATCAACTTTTGTATTCCTTGTAATTAGGACAGATATAACCATCCTATTTACTTAATTCATTTGTATCATCATAATCATAATAAACTTCAGCTCCTGTCTTTTGTAAATTATCTAAGTAAATCAAAGAAGGTATTTCATCAAAGAACTATTTAAAATAGTCTTGTATTGGATTCCCATATAAATTAAGTTAAGTAATTTTCATTTCTTTCAAATATTTGATCATTATTTTTGGATCATCAATTTAATTGCAAATCAAAGAAATAGAACGTAACTCTGTGTACTTCTTTAGATACCCAATTTATTTTGCTTTGATAAGATTACCATCAGCCTGAAATCTTACTAAATGTTTGAAGGATGGGAAATTGGTTAGACTTTGTAATCCACATCTATTGATGCCAAAACTATGAACATTTGGAAATTCTTAGAGTTTATCTCTCAATTCAGGTGTTATTTCAGGTATTTCAAGTTCTTCAAGAATAATTTCTTCAACAAATTATGCATCATATTGATCATAAATGGATTAAAGAATCTTAATAGGATCTTTAGTATCATTCTCATGGAAATCAGCTTTGACATTTGGGGATTCATGTTTAAAAATTAAAGCTTATTTCATTTAATGAGTTGACTTTGGTATGGAATGTACATATCTAATATAATATCATTGATTTATTTTGTATGTAATTATGAATTTCATTAGTCTGGATCACTATATACATTCAATTGAAGATTACGATATTCTTTGTGCACTCGACCGTACAGATTACTCCACTGTTTATAAAGCGTAATATCACAGTCATATCATTTAAGATTGGACAAAAAGACAGGACTCATTGTGGCCATAAAAGTAATCAATTTAGTCAATCAGGCAGAATTGACTCAAGCAGTCTAAACTTATCGTACAAAACCCTTCAAAAATATATGTTTGGTTGATAAGTGTTTTGGATAAGATGGGAAACTCTTTATTGTAATGGAATACTTTGCAGGAGGATCATTAAAAGATTTAATTCATTTATTCAAGATCAATAAACAAACTTTGGAGACTCAATATGTGCAAGTAATCATAAGAGAACTTTTACTTGGTGTTTAAGAAATCCATTAAGAAGGTCTTGTGCATAGACACATTAAATGTGAGTTTTATTATTTTTACACTAAATCTCTTTTTAGCTGCTAATCTTTTCCTTTCCCAAGAGGCCAAAGTCAAACTCTCCTATTTTTCCACAAATAAGGAATTTGCTGATACCATTAATAAATCATAATCCCATATCCTCAGTCTCCCTTATTGGATGGCTCCTGAAGTAAATAGAAATCACCATTATATTTTAGACCATCTAATCTTCATTGACTGATCAAAAAACTGATATTTGGGCTATTGGTATCACTGCATTTGAATTAATCACTTCCAAGATTCCCTATGAAGATGTGCCTCCTTAGAAGGTCATCTTTAAAATAGTGTAACAACCTCCAAGATTAAGTGGAGATTATCCAAATGAGATGATCGATTTTGTACATTAGTGTTTACAAAGAGATCCTCGTCTGAGACCAACAGCCACTTAGTTACTGACTCATCCCTTCATTAGAAATGCCAAGAGAACATAATTGCTTTTTGAATTACTTGAAAGAGCTGGAATGTTAAGTGGAGAACAATAATAAGCCAGTTGTGAAACTCTTAATTACACACATAATCGAGTTGTTACTTCCCTCAAATTAGATGCCACTGGAACACCAATACGAGAGGATGACGAATTGCTTAAAGAAGAAACCTTAAAGATTAAGCGAACTTTCAGGAAAATAGAAAAATATAAGCCTGGATTGGGCAAAATCGTATTTACATTATACCTTTGCAGATATACCATGAAATCATCCAGGTCCTTAAAGCCAAGACCCCCTGATGAATACAGCAATCTAATTACGCATTCTCATTAATTATAATAAATGAAAACCAATAATGAGCCTTCTCTCTTCAAATATCGAGTACTTTATCTTACACTTATCTTTTACTTCTAGGTCCTTGAACAAAAAAACAAAAAAATCGTTCTGGAGGCCGATGAAGATCAATTCAATTCATTTACTAATGCTCTCTCTGTCATTTAAAGGTTTCATGACGATATCAAGCAATAACTCAACCCTTAGCCATCTTCAAGGAAAATACGAGGTATTACATTCCCTATATATATATTCATAGTCAATTCTGACTCAGAGAAATCTAACAATGTTTCTCATCCATATCCCAATCCTGACATCAAAGAAGATCAGGACTTTAGAAGGTATTCAAAAATAAAATTCTCTAAACTTTAGACGTATTCCTCATTTCTTCCTCTCTCGTTTCAAAAAGTGGGCCAAAATGATGGAACAAGATGCTGCTTATAAATATCTTCAGAATGTGTAAGAATCAAAAGTAATTTAAAATATATGATTATCTAGACATCCAAACAATAAAGATTTGAATTAGGCGACTTGTAAAGGTGCTTTCAAGTTTAAGTTAACGAACCTAAAGAATCTAAGCTGTGCAAGAATTTACTCAAGGACCTTTTCATCTCCTTCCTTTAAAATGAAGCCACACTATAAATCATTCATTACAATAAAATAAGTTCAATCGAATAAAAAGTACAATGTGGAATTTATATATAATTAGCATAAATATATTGCAGAAATTAAAAATATGATTTAAGAAATGTATGAACTCAAACCTTTTGATTCTTATCTCTCTTCTGAAAAAATTAAAGGCAAGAAAACAATCAATAATAATATATGTTCATCACCAATTCAAGAAAAATAGGAAGAGCAAAGAGATGATTTCTAGATTCCTTAAATCCAAGAAAAATATTCAAATGAAAGTTTTAAAAAATATAATTAAGCTCCTTCCCTTGTAAAAATGAATAGTTTCTAATGACTTTATGTTATTTTTTAGATTTTATTATTAAAATATAACTATTAATTCTAAATTACCTCAAACAATTTTAATATTTTAATGAATATGAGAAAAAATACCAATTATGTTATAAATTTTCTAACTATGAAATTATTATGACTTATTAATTCTCCAATTGCCAAAAATATGTAGAATAACTAAAAAATCATATTATATACAATTTAAATTTAATGATAGTTGTCAATAATATATTAACCATAAAATTTGAGATATACCCTTTGATAGATATGAATTAACTGAAATTTTGATATAATTATATTTGTGTATTAAATTATTCTCATAAAATAATTACGTATTTTAAAAACTTTTAAAAGCTGTACTCTGAAATAATTTATCATAAATTGTATGTACTATTATGTATAATTTTCTATGATGAGTTTATTAATTCAGATTGAAAGCAGATTGAAATTGATTTTGTATTTATAATACCTTTTAATTAAATTTATAAATACAGTATTTCATATGCCATTTATTGAATTTAATTTAAAATCACTCTAAATTATAGATAGGCATTATACCTAGCCAATTCTCAATTAGATTGGGGTAATTGATAAAATCTGTATAATGATTTGTGTTTAGGTAATCATATCCGTAAAATATTTTGGATTCTTTATTATAAAACTCATTGTCTAAGGAATAAAAGTTCAATATTACTTTTTTAATTTAGATGAAATGTTAAAAATATATATAATTTAAAAATCTTCTAGAACCTATTAGCTAAACTGTTAATTTGAGTTTCTCTAATTAATATTGCTAAAAATTGAATTCTCTAACCCTTCATTATGAGAATTATAATTATTGTTATTTACTATAATTATATACACAAAATGATTATGAAAAACATTGTTTTATATAAAAAATGATTAAAATTATCTTTTTGATTGCGAGTCTTTTTATTTTGAATAGTAACCAAACTACTTAGTAAATAAGCACTTATTTTACAGAATCTACATTTTCAACCACTCAAGGTATGTTTATAAAATGTTATAACAGGGTGGGGAATCATTGGATCATCAGCTATATTTGATACACAAATGAGTAAATCAGTGTTTGGAGGGAACAACGGGTTTGCAGTTGGAACAACTATATACAAATTAGTGGAGATTCCTTATGCTCATCATACATTAAGAATGAAACTCCGAATTTGGGCGTAAGATTAGTTTTTAAACTATATAGAATCAATAAATGGGAAAGTGAATATATTATCATTAAGGCAGATGGAGTGGTGGTAAATAAATAATTAGTTCACTCTGGTTTAACTAGCAATTTTGCTCAATATTTATTTTAAGAAATCTTTTTCTTCCATACAGCTCCATCGGTTATAATAGAAATTACATCTTCTTTGGATGAGGCAAATAATAATGTATATTTAATATTTTCACGTGTAGGAATCATGGGGAGTTAGAGACATTGAAATTTATGCAGTAAAATGTCCAGTTGGATGTGATTTATGTAGTTACTCAGATACACCTGATACATGTTCAAAATATAAATTATAAATCACTAATTTTGGTTCAAGTACATTTACTACAAATCAAGGATGGATAGTATCTGATTCAGTTGTATAATAACAATTTTGTGATAGTAATCAATTGAATTAATTACATAGAGATTTTGATGTTTGGTTATTATCCAACAGGGATTTCTATCTATAAGAAATTTTATTTAATAACAACATATTATAAAGTGAAAGTAAAATTTTAATTTTGGAAAATTGATGCAATTGGTACTTCCACTTCTCATTCTCTTTTTGCAAATGGTGATAATATATGGAATTTTGACAAAGCGAAAACAAAATAAATAAATTTATGTTCATTAGGAACAACTGAAGAATATGTTAATGTAGATGTTGAATTTGAATCTAATTCATAATTGATAACATTTTAATTTTATTCTGATTCAGTTGCAGGAGAATATTACGGAATAAGAGATTTTAATATTTATGTTTTGCTTTGTGAAGATCAAACAATTTTATGTATAAATAGTCCAACAGAAATTGTTGCAACAGATTTAATTGACTTTTAATAAAGTGTTTCAGCTTTAGTAAATACTTTTACAAGTAATCTTCCTACAGAATGGTCATCTTATCAATCATTTTCTGCAACACCCAGAATCTCTGTACCTACTTGCACAGACGCAGCAGTTCCCATTTAATATATGGCTTTGTATGATACTTTGTATAAGGATTTTACTTTTAATATTCATAAGACTCTCAAAATGATATTTTATTTATATTCTCAGTCTAAATAAAATGATATCCTCTTATATTCGGATGATACTTTAATAGATACAATTTAAATTGGATATGGTTCAAATGATGTAAATTGTGCAGGGTCTGCCTAAGGTGATAAGTATGAAGAGTACACTCTCTATGCTGTTGAAGTTGATCATACTTCATTGATGTCAAGGCTTACATTTAAAGGACGTACTTATTTAGGTGGGAGTCTCTTATAAGGATTTAATAAATTTGAAATATACACAGGTAATTGTGATTGTGATGTATGCACTGATACTGGCACATGTGCAACAGTGTATTCATTAGTTGATATTGATTTTGCTTAAGATACTCTTACCGATAATGAAAAATGGCAACTTATAACATATAGTATTTAAGCTACAACTTGTAATACAAAGGAAGTGTTAGGAGGTTATAATGTGATCAATAAAGATTAACAAGTTAGAGCCTTGTATAAATCATTACCAACACATTTGTCAATGAGAATTTAAATGAACATTTATTTCCTTAGTAATTGGGCAAGCACAGAATCTCTAGTTATTACTCTTGATAATACAGAAATTTGGAGATAGAAAGTTCTTTAAGCAAACTATGCATCTCAACTTTGTTCTATTGGTGGGGCTACTTATTAAGTTATTGAGGTAGACTTATTTATAAGTCATTCTTCAACCGATTTTACTTTAATATTCAATATTGAATCAGGAAGTGGAGATGGTATATATTATTATATTATAAATAGAATATTGGGGAGTAAGAGATTTTTACATTTCAACATCTAATTAAATCATAAGTTGAAATATATATAATAGATACAATCTATAATAAAAATTATCTTAATAATATTATCTACTTATTTTTACAAACAATCTCAATTCTTTCAAGAATCAATTCATCATTATCAGTTATCTTAAATATCTTTTGCATTTTAATACTCTACTTATTATTTCAATATATTATTTCTTTTTCTTAATATATAGTAGGTTTAGATTAGTTTAATAGATTATTGTATACTATATAAAGGGAATATGAAATAATGAATTTTACTAGGTTTATATATATTTATCAACCTAATAATAATAGGTTTAATTTGATAAGAATATTACAATAATATTATTATGTAAAAAATCCAACATTTAGTTTTCTTAACAATCTGAAAGAATATATTTTTAAACCACTGTGAATGTACTCTTTATTTAATTTTATAATTGAGATATATTTTAAATTGAGATATATTTTAAAATCATTTTAAAGTTAATTAAAAAATAAAAATATAGGCAAACCGAGTATCGATCTCGGGACCTCTGCAGTGTAAATGCAGCGCGATAACCATCTACGCCATTTGCCTTAACTCAGAACTTAAACAATAAATGAATAATTATAATCTCTATAAAATCAATATTTTAATAAACTATAGAATCTCTAATTAACTTATTTAATAGTTTATATCTTCATTTTTTGTTAACTCTTGAATTAATCATAGTGCTATGTTATACAATAAAAGAATATTAATAATCTAAATTTTATGTGTAATATTTTAATAAAAATGATAAATGAATAAGTTCAATAATACGAATGAAAGAGATTATTATAAATAAGAATTTCAGATTATATTCCAATTAAGAACATCGTCTTCTTCTTCCTTTTTTAATCTAAGTTTGTGTATTTCTTACATGATTGTTTTTATTTTAGTAACAGATGAGATGGTTTAATTGTAAAAGTAATCTAGAATCCATTATATTTCAGTTCGATTAACATAATCACATAACCAATCAGTATATAATCCAAGTATGCTTTACATAATGGAATCAATATTTGGATCTTTAGCACAAAAATAGCATATAGCTCTACTTAGATTTTTACAATTTTTAAATAGAACTTCATATTTTCCTTTTTTAAACATGTTTATCCCTTTCCAACATACTAAAACAACTCCCAAAAATTTATGGACTTATAAAAAATCTAAATCACCTATTTCTTCAGATGTTAAATTATCTAATTAACGATTCCATTCTCTTTCTTTATTGAGATATTTAGCAAAGTTTTTGTCGTAGTCAAATATTTACATATCAACATAATAGTCTCCTTTATTTTGTTTTAATTCTATTGTTGCTAAGTGATTGATTGTTTCAAGTAAAATATATTCATGTCTAACAGCAACTCCTCCTATAATCCATGCAAGTGGAGTTAAAATTCCTGATGGAATACATTTAAATAAGGATTAACAGTTTCTTTGAACTTTAACTATTTTTTCCTTTAATAACGCCTGATATTTCAAATTGTATTAATCAATTTATTAACGTTCATAGGAGATAACCATTTTATCTATTCCAAAAGGAACTCTATCCAATTGTTATAAAATAGTTGAATCAGCCGATCTTATGTTTGCAAAGAGATACATAAAGCAAAAGGCAATTATAAAGAATAGTAATGGTAACTTGTTAAAAACTAATTTTTTGCCCATCATGAAAAGGGATGAGAATATAAGTTGTAAAATCTTCAAAAATTTGTTTTTTTCCATATAATTTTGTTAATTAATTAAGTTCAAAAAGTAGTAAAAAATATATAATTATAAAGATTCTGACAAAATATAACATTCTATAGATAATATTAATAGTTATAGAACTAATAAAAATGACAGAAATTTAACATTTTAAATATCATAGGTTTAATATTATTATTTTTAATGTATAATTCATTTTGCGATGAAATTAGTAAGAGACCTTCTATTTGGGTGGAGAGAACAACAATTACTAAGAGTGCAACTGCAGCAGCAGGTAGTGGAGATTTACATGCATATAGAAGATTTAAAAGAGCAGAAACTTTGAGATAAAGAGAAGAAGAAGAAATTAATTCAGAAGTACATAAAATAATTAATTATAATAGAGATTAGAACATGAAGAATTTCAGTAAACAAGAGAAGATAAATTTATGCAAAGTCAAGATATTACAAACAAAAAACATAATAAAAGAGTTTAAGAAAAATTAAAATTGAAAATGAAAAAAGAATTAAAAAAGATAGAAAGAGAAGCAGTATAATTAAATAAATTTGCTAATGATGGATCCTTTCTTGAAAAATTTTAATAGCAATAACAATAAGATAAATAATAATAAAATTAAGAACAAGAGTAGGAATAAAAAAAAGAAATATTTGTAAAAAAGGATGAAGAAAAGAAAGTGCAATAATCATAAAATTCTGATGAGGAATGATAATATAATATTAAATTTCTAATTCTAATATTTTTTTATCAAGAGATTGACAATATGTATTCATTTGCATAGATTTCTAAATTAACCATTATAAGAATTTCTACTTTTCTAATTAAAACTCAATATTTATTGAAATTAGAGTTTAACTTTTATATATAATAGAATTCTATCTATTTAACAAGAGATAAATCATAAATATTTACTAAAAGAATTCATTTTTTTGTTCTTTATTATTAATTGTTTTTTCATAATCTAATCTTATTTTAATATATATAATTTACAAACTTGACTTTTTTAGATTGAAAATAATGTTTGAATATTATAAATGGATATTTTTAACAATTTATTTATCATAACCATAATTTTAAATAATATTTTTTTATTAATTTATTTAATTTATTATTTAATGATGAAAACAAGCACTGGGTTATGATCTCATGATTATATTCCAACATTCACCTGAATGGATATTTAAATTATTATAATGTGATGACAAAGTAACGGGCGGACTTAGTTTAGTCATGCTGATTTGTTAAGTGTGAACAATCTCTGATCATTTTTTTATTATTAACTTATATTATATATAATATACAATAATGTTCAATTGACTGGCTTTATCTAATAATATTAAGCTAGAATAATACTCTAAAATGAAGGCTGATTAAAGAAAAGACAAAACATTTTAAATCTTGAACCAAATAGAAGAACACTCTCAACCCATCAGGATCTTAACTGTTTTATACATCTTATATTGATCCTAATTTTGATGTAGTAAATGAAATATGATTATTTCCAAATTTAATTTCTAATTCTTATCTACCTATTTTATCAGGTGCTGGCCATTTAGAATCATTTTCTCTTAAAACCTTAACTAATTATTTTACTTAATAATTTCTGAATCTTCAATGATACGTTTAATTTCTGTTATTACTGCTTCTGAAACAAAACATTCCTTTCTGATTAAAACATCTTATTTATAATTTGAGTTATTAGCATATCTCAATCGACCATCATTTCTAAACTCAAATTCAAGAAACTCATGCCCATAAACACCCTTATGCCCAACACTAAAGTAAATATTTATTTATACTAATATCTGAGATAAAACTCTTCATTTGAATTAACTTGCATAATATAAAATTATTATATATAATTTATTACATTCAATTAATACTAAGATGAGATAATATTACTTTTTTTATGAATCACACACATATTCAATGTGAAACCTAGTAATACACCAAATTAATGATGATTAGAATAACAATTATTTTTAATAAAGAAATTGATTTTACTCTTGAATTGACAAATATCAATATTACTTATTTAGACTGTCGAAAAAGAAGGTCAATTTTAACTTTAATTTTATAATCTTTATCATATATTTTTTGTTGGAAAACAACTAATAAATTGAAATATTACTACTTCGGACTAAATACTTAATGTATCTAAACTTGAGGATGATATATTGTAAATATGAGTTCTGCTGACTTAAAAGATCAAAATTCAATAATCATTATAGAATAAAATTATAAACTAATATAATTTTATTCGGAATTACAAATTTAATGAATCTTCATATTATAATAATAATGATTGCATATGAATCCCAAATTATAGTATCTGATAAATGAGAAATATATGCAAAATTTAAATCTTCGTTAAAACCCTATTAGAATACAATTCTTAAATGCTTTAAAATTTATAAAATAAAAAATAATAGACATTATTTTTAAATATTTCTTTTATAATTTTTATATAGATATTCAACCTTATTTTATGGGTCCTTAAATTATAGTCTGCTGCTATTAATGTTACGTATTGTTTTCAGTTTATCCAGGAAGACCATCTGTTGTCTAAATTGAATTCCAATCATAAATGTAATCCATCTCAAATCCACTTTTTGTAAATAAATCCTTTAATAAAGTTCTTAAGTAACTATAGTCTGGTTTTTCTTCAAATCTCAAGTTTTTTACATAAGTTAAGTAAGTAGCAAATTCTTATGGAAATCCTTTGCATAATGTTTCTATTGATGTTGAAAGCTTCTTTTCATTAGGCTTTTCACGATAAGGTTTTTTCGGATTAACCTTCACATTTTACCATGGGAGATACCCCCTTAAAAAATACATCATAACATAGCCTAATGATTCAAGATCGTCTCTTCTTCCCTAAAGCTTAAATGATTTTTTTACTTGTTCCACACCAAGATGGTTATTCATAGAAGCATAACGAGCTGTTCCTGTTAAATACTTACCTTCCTTATAAGGAATGTGTTACCCATCTTTTTATATATATCTTTTTGCAAATCCAAAATCAATAATATACACCTTATGAGCTCTATTTAAATTTAAATATACCTTTCTCCTGTTCCAATTAGAAAGTTATCTGGTTTAATATCTCTATGTAAAAAGTGTCTAGAATGAAGATATTCAATCCTTTAAATCATTTGATCAGCCAACATTAATACTGATTTTAGTGAAAGCAGTCTGCCTGATAGATTGAATAAATCTTCTAAAGAAGGGCCTAAAAGATCCATTACCATAATATTATATTAACCTTAAATCTACTAAAAATGAAATACCCTCTGTTGCACAATAGTAAACATTTGGGATTCCTTTATCAATAACTGAGGGTTCTTGTAACAAGTATTAGTATAGTTTTCCTTCATATAACAGTTGTGGATGTTTAGTGTTTACAGGTTCAAGTTTAACTGCCACTTCCATATTTGTTTCAAGATTGATTCCATTAAATATTTCTCCAAATTAACCTGAACGCAATTTCTTTGTTAATTTAAAAGATCGTCCTATTGTTGCATCCATCTGAATTGAAAATGAATTTTTAAATTAACAAATAAATATTATAATGGAATGATAATGATAATATTGTTTAAGTAAAAAATAAAATGATTTAAACATAGCCAAATCTTATAATTTATTAGACAGTATTTAATAAAAATTGACTATTTCCTTCAAATATTTAGATCAATATTATTTTAAAATATTCTTATATAGATATCAGTCCTGACCTATGTCTGCACCAAAAGAATCATTGTCTTCGTCTTAATCATGATTTTATATAATTTTCTCCTTTTTAGCACTCGATTTATTTGCCTTAGCTTAACCCTTCCCATTTGGTTATTTCCCTGATTGTGATTAATATAACTCCTACTCTTAAGAATATCGATTTCTATCTTATTCTGCTTAATCATGATAATGCTATTTATGTTTTAGTTAAGATACCTATTGGATTTCCTTTGGCAAATCTTTCCATTCACTAGCGATCAATTTTGTAATCTCTTAAAATTGTAAATCTAGTTTTACATTTAATAAAGACTTGGATATTATGATTAAAATCTCTCCTTCTTATCTTAAAAGTAAAAAATGAAGGCAGATTTTGGCATTTTTGGAGCAAGAGGATCTTTTTATTTTTTTTTTTATTTTCTTGCTTTTGTGACCTATGGTTTTGATTGTTCCTCTGGTTCTGGACTAGGAGCCAAAAATGAATCAATTAAAGTCTTCAATTAAAGTAGAAAATTTTAGAACTTGCCCTGGTCTTTTTTCTATTTATGTTAATTTTCATTATTACATCTAACATCTCTCAATTAAGATTTTATATAAAATAAAATATATATAGCTTATTTTAGCAGAACTTTTATGAAAAATTAAAATCAAAGAATTAGTAAAAAATAATTAACATTATTTATTGTTTTCAATATATTTTTTATTCACTATTTTTGAGTAATTATTTTTTATATACAAATCTCTTATATGATTTAAATAAAATTTAGAGTGCCTAAAATCAGTTGTTATTTGTTTTAATCAACTTTCTATCTATTCTGATATTTGTTATAACTAAACCCTCCTCCAAGCCACATTTTTGCCTAAGTTTAAATGAAATTAAACCTTAATCTTTTCGCTTTCTTTATTTATGATGAATTTTTGGGGTCTTTAATGCCATTAAGATAACTTCTCATACCTACACTAGTTATTGAATAAATAACTGCATTTTAATTTTCATTTATCATCATTGGTTTAAGAGCCATAACCAGAACAAAATGAGTTTAAATGATACAAATTTCAATGTATTTTCTAAGCTTAATTCTTTATTCCTCAATTAATCAGAAATTGATATTGAAGATTTTTAGTCAATTTTTTTGTTTTAATGTAGTTTAACACCTAACAAAATCTGATTTAATGAATAGTAACAAGAAATTAATGAAGTTACATCAGTTTCTTATTACTCATCACATTTAAACAAGTAAGCATATAATGAAAGAAATGGTAAATTCTAATTAAAAAATAATTAGGATGATTAAATATATGAAAAACTTTTAATAATTTATGACAATTAATTTTGAGATAACAATAAAAGCCGTTTTTCATTAGATTACAGAAACCACATGGAAATCATAGAGTAAGAAGATATATGAATCAAGTGTTATAAATACTTAAAGGTCACTTTTACTATGGGTAAATTATTTTTATTTTCAACAATTACTTTATATGAAATTGAAGGAATTTTAGAGATACCAGGAATTTTAGAGATACCAAAAATGGACTTTTACAATCTACAAAAAAGTATAATTAAAGATTAAATCCTTATTTTAGCCTTGTTTAAAATATTCTAAGGTTCATATCATATTTAAGCATCCTAATGAATTCACTTCAGAATTCATCTATAGGTGAAATCACATACATCAAGTAGGGTAATCAAGAGATATTGAAAAACTATTGAATAACAACTTTCAGCAGAATAAGACTCTGAAGATCGTAATTGTGCATTAACATGATCAGTCTTAGTCTTTTCAATTCTAATTACAGAATTATTAAATATGAATTTAAAATACAATAACTTAAAATAATTCATGTTTCTAGGGACAAAAACCTTCCAATCCAGATGAAAATTAGGACAACAATTTTAGAATTAGTTGGATTTTCAATTTTTTTTTGTTTGTTATATTTACTAAGACTAATTAAAGTATATATAATAAATTTATGTTTATACTTTGTTAATTATGCTAAACAAATATAATTAAATTGAACTTTATTTTAATGAAAAAGCGTATTTTGCTATTAATTACTCTTATTTTCGAAACTCAATAAAGCTATCTTAGTTTCTTCATGAGCAATCCTTTAGAAAATATAAATAATATTCCAAATACAGAAGGTTAGTAATAAAAATTTGATAAAAAGGATGGAATTATGTATGCGATACTGCTTCTGGACCACTTCCTGTTGGTTAGATATATTTTGGGTTTAATTGTTTTTACGGTAGCTAGACTATAGAAGGAAGCCATATAATGATTTATGATCTTCCTCCTCATCATACAGTAAAGGTGGCATTTAAATATAAATCGTAAATGATATATACAATTATTAGCTGGTTGATCCTAAAATCAATCACTACTGAATAAGAAACTTATCTTTTTGCTGATGGAATGATTGTGTTTTTGTATTTAAATATCTTATTTTAGTGAGACAAATAACTTGTAATTCAACACAGGAGAATTTTCGGTCGAATTTCACCATTCATCTGAGACCCTTTTACTTGAATATTTGTAAGCAGGTGGACTCCCAGCAGTATTAATATTTCATTTAAAACTAGATGTCAACATCTGGATTTAGAGAATTAACGATTGATTTGGTATTATGTCCTTCTGGCTGTTAAAGTTGTGATTCGATCAGTCTTGCATCTTGTGTTAGTTGGTTTTTGGTTGATTATAAAATGAAGGCTAAAGACTTAAAAAATTTTAATAACGATGGTTGGAAACCGTTGGGAGAAAAACCAGCAAATATTTATTAATGTGGAAGTATAATTTTTTAATAAGATAAGGGGAAACAAAGTTTTATTTTTATGGATTTTTTGATAAGACAACTAAATTAGAAAAAACAGTCTATTTGCAACCACATTATGCAATATAGGTCTAATTTCTTATCATATACATAAATTTTAATAGAGCAACTAAACCAGTCACTTCTATTTTATTTGATGATGTAACTGTTTATGAATTTGTTGAACTTCTTAATATTTTACAATTGATGATATGTAACTATATACCTCCAGAATAAACAACAACTTTAAAAGGTGATAAAGTGAACAGAATTAAGATTTAAAGTGTACATAATAATCCTATTTTAAAAATAACGATTGGATAGTAATAAGGTTCTGATATTAACACACCATGGGGTATCAGGGATTTTAGAATAATGTTGAAAAAATGCCATTCAAGTTGCTTATATAGTTGTTCAGGCCCATTAATATCTGATTGTGTTGGTGCAAAAAGCATAATGATATAATTTGTTAGTTTCTTTTCTGATTCTCTTCTAAATTCATTTGATGGTTGGAATTAAGTATCTGTTTAAACTGATAATAAATTATGCAATGGAAAGTAAATTATAGGAGGTGTGCAAGAAATATCACTTTAAAAATTATCTTATTCTATTTTTAACCTTCCACAACACAGTTAAATTACAATTTCATTGGTATTATTTTAAATAGATTCTTTTCAAAATAATGAAAAATTTTAGATTGATGTAGATGATGTCATAGTTTATGAATAATAGTTACTTTATATTACTGATCCTTAAGTTGGTTCAAAATTATGTGGAAATCTTCAATAACTTGATACTTAATTGTAAATCAAAGTCAATTCAATAGCTCATACTTCAAATAATGTTATAATTAAATTTTATGTCTTAGGAACAACTACTGTTGGTAATGATATTTAATAATTAGGTCGTTGGGGAATTCGAGAACTATAAATTTAAACTGATATGAAAATAGTAGCTTAATCATTGATAAAGGATGATAAATCAGTAGTATCTTGGTTTGGTTTTTCAGATATCCTTTAAATTTTGGATTGCTAAAATTAGAATTTTAAATTAATTTAAATTGAGAAAGATAAAATTCTTCGTAAATAATTGATGAATATTCCAAATCATTCTAAGATTTTAGTTAAGTTTGTTGTAGTTGTAATTTATCAATAAAAATTTGATAATTCTAGATATCTTTATATAAATGTTGATGGAAAAAATGTATGGAAATAAAATTTTATATTAACTTCAGAGATTAATACATGTGATGATACTAATAGAAGCTAACAATTTTATTTTGAAGCTTTAATTGATCATTCAAGTTCAGCCTGCGTTTTAGAATTTAAACCTGATGGAAGTATATAAAATAATGTTATATACATAGGTGGACCATTAGAATCAATAGTTAATTTTGGTATCAGAGAAGTTATCATATAATATGAAAAAGTTTTGGTTTCCTGAAATTAATCAAATATTTATATAATAATATTCAAATTTCAATACACGCAATCGATAATTTAGTCTATTTTCTTTCAGCCTTTCTATTTTATAATTCATTTAATTCAGCTAAAGTATGTTAACTAATATAGAGACAAAATTTTTTTTTTAATTTTGCAAATACTAAATATTATTTTTCTTGATAATTTATTTGCACTTATAAATTAATTTAATTTCTTTTTTGTGAGAAATTTAAAAGGATTTAAACCACAATGTATTAAATATATCTAGCATTCAAAATTAAAATTTGTAATTATTTAGTATATCCTCAATTCAAATTTTAAAATTTATTTCAAATTCTCAAAATCAACAAACCTGCTGCAACAACAATAGGTAAGCATTATATCGAGCCTCTAATAAATGTGCCCCTATATACCTATTTAAAACAAGTTTGAATCAAATCAAAAGCATCTTGTATCAATGTAGATCAAAATTAATCTACATTATTGTGTATATCCTGAATTGTGATAAAAGCTTAAACTCTCATTCACCTTAA